>QMFG01016962.1:0-40673 GCA_003314545.1 Ramaria sp. MG151
TTCCGAATACTCGTACTAACACAACATCCATCCACAACATTCATTGCTATTATTTGGATTCTGACAAATTTTTTCTTGAAGTGTTTCTTGCAGTTCAATGCTCTTGTTTTGTGTAGCTGGTGGATTCTGAAGCATTTCCTGCTTGTTAGACTGATCCATGGGGTTAGTGGCATTCTCCCCCACAAGCGGAATAGGGTTCGGGACCATTAGTCGAGAGTTGTCAAAGGTGACGTTTCTCTCGACAGATATTTGCTGATTATTTGCGTAGATGCAGTGACCTTTACTTTGACTGCTATATCCCACCCACCTGCCTTCTGTGGCCTTAGTGTCAAGCTTACCAGCGTTGGTTTTCAGGACAAAGACGCATGCGCCCCAGTTGGGTAAGTCCATCAGGTTGGGCTTAGAGCTGAACATCTTTTCATATGGAGTTTGACCTTTCAAGGCCCTCGTAGATGTTCTGTTTTTCCACCATACTGCATGGTGGATCATCTCTGGCCATAGGTCTTTTGGAAGCTGTGCGGCAAGCAACATTGCTCGCGTGTGTTCAAGTAAAGTTTGGTTCAGTCATTTAGCAACACCGTTTTCTTCAGGCATGTTGTGCACCATGAACTGTTGGAGCATTCTACGGGTTTTGAGGTAGCTGCTAAACGCTTTAGAGGAGTATTCACCTCCTGTTCGGATTGAAGAATCTTGATCTTCTTATCGTGCTGCGTGTTTAGCCATGCTTCGAATTCCTTATACTTATCGAAAGCCTCAGATTTTTGGCTGATACAGTATATGACCATCCAGCGGGTGTAGTTGTCTGTGAAGCTGATGTAATATCACTTGCTGTTGTAGCTCTGTGGGGTGCCCGGTCCCCAGACATCAGAATGTACCTTGTCTCCCAGAGCCTGAGTGGTGAAATCAGTTCTCTCCTTTGGGATCGGTCTTCTGGTAGGTTTTGCCTTTGCACAAATTGTGCAGAACAAAGGTTCTGATTTGCCATCCCAGCTTAGGCTGAGTATCGTGCTCCTCTCAATCAGTTCCTTGATTGCCCTGGGTGAGATGTGACCCATCTTATGGTGGAGTTGGTCTAGTGAGTAGGTTTTTGCAGCAGTGACCCCCACTGCATTAGCAATGTCTGACTCATCGATCCTATAGAGCCCATAGGATTGTGGTATTTGGCCAATGGTACAACCGTTGGGATCTTTAATGTGACATGTTTTTCCTTTCAGCATGACGGTGAATCCAGTGGCATCGCATTTGCCTAACGAGACCAGCATGTATCCTAGCTCTGGGCAATATAGCACATCTTTTAGGGTGACTGATGTGGTGCAATTGCCATTGGGAATGTTTATCCTCATACAACCAATACCAGTCACCTTCACCAATCTGGGCTCGATGGGTATTATCTCAGAGAATTTGCTCTTAGTGGGGGACATGTGGGTGGATGCACCCGAGTCAAAGATCGTCGTTTGGCTTGCATTCAAGATAAGAGCAGTGGTTTCGCCGAGTAGGGTTGACATGAACACGTAGTCATCCTGGGGTTGAGATATGTGCGCCTCTCCCCCTTGTTTCTTCATCCCATTGCCCTTCTTGGACTTGTTTGGGCATTTAGAGCTGATGTGCCCCTTTTTTTTTCACAGGTCCAGCATTCAATGTCGGGGTTGGTCTTTGTGGATGTCGGGTTTTTCCCCCTTCATCTCTTTCCCTTTCCCTTGCTGCCCTTCACTGTCATGGCACTTTCGGCTTCCTTGGATTGCACCTCCTCGATCTGGAGTCTGTCGAATTCCTCTAAGACAGTCTCCATGACGATCCTGAGAGGCAGGGCGGTAGGGGTTGCGTGACTTTGCAAGGAGATGGTGTTGACGAGTGGCTGGTAGGATTTTGGTAAGGATCCTAATATTATTGTCGTGAAGTCGGATTTGCTGATCTTTTCACCCATCCCCTTCAGTTTCTCGTACATCGCGTTTAGCGTGTGAATGTGTTCCTTCACGTTGACGTCGTCAATACACTTGAGTGCGTATAACTTACGCCGTAAGTCAATCGTGACCGTTAGTGCCCTGCTCTCGTGTTTCTGACACAGAGTGTCCCAGATTTCCTTTCCAGTGGCTAGGCCTTGAATCTCGATGGCGAGACTTTCAGGGATTGTGGTCAGTATCTGCGCCTTGATCGTCGCTTCACGCTGATTGAAGATATCCCATTTTTCTTCAAGCTTTTCTAGGTCTTCTACTTCTTTATCCGAGAGTATGTGACCATCAGGGAACGTGGGGATGGGGTTTGGTCAGTGCATCGTTCCTTCAATGTGCCTTTGGACCCCCTTATTGGACATCAACGTCATCAGCGTTTGTTGCTTCCAAGTCACCCAGTTCGTCCCATCAGAGGCGAGTCGTGGAATGGAAAATGACTTCGTCTTTCCAATGGATTGGACTAGTGAGTCCTCCATGGCTGCTGATGCTCTGGCAGGGCCCATAACCTGTTGTGGCACTTGTAAATAGTTTAGGATATGTAAAAACTGAATAAACTATCAGTTTCACCTCAGTGTGAACAAGCACTGAGGTGTTTGTCCCCGAGCCTCTAACTATATATTGTTATTATTTATCTACCTGCTGCACGAAGGTTACATTACGTAATCTACTGATGCATCAGTAGTGCCATACAGAATAAAACAACAAAAACAACATAAAAACACTACTAATGAGAGTTCAAGGCCTTGGGCCTTAGAATACATTCTGTTTACATCTTTAGGATCATTCAGCGAACGATCCCTGAGGCTATGCAGGGACAAATGTGTGCATATATGTGCTTTGGACACAAATGGGCTCCAATAGCCACCGATCGAGCCCTGCGTGGCTCTGAAACACTTCCATTCATCCATACAACAATTAAACTTCTATTCCTGATCACCCCTATCGTTGCCGATCCATGAACGAAGCCGATTACTTTGATTTCATTTAAACAAGCGCCCGGAGCTTCGAAATGGAGTTTCAGATTTTTCATTAATGATTTTTCTTGTTCTTTTGACTGAGTATGGTAGTAAAACACATGATCCACATTTCCTACCACACCACGATCAGTTTCAGAAGTTTTAAACATGTTTTTAGTACATTTTTGTGCATTCTTCCCCTCATGTAGACTGCAACCCCAGAATTGCTCCATCGCCCCAATATTCTTCTTGGAAACACAAAGGACAATCATTAGCTAGCTCTCACTATAAGTACGCTTGTAATTTTCTCCAGAATCTAAGGCAGTATAACCTCCACATCTCTGTTGCAGTCTCCACATCTTTGCTTGATATCTTTACAACACTTGCTTTGTTAACAAATCGTCACTGGCCATTCGTCATCATTTCAAGGGTTCTATTCAACTCAGTGTTTATCCCAAAACTGTTAAGTTTGTGCTATCTACCTATCTACAAGTCCGTGTCTCTGCACACGAACTTTAAGCACTGACATTTTGATTCCGCATCAGCGCATCCCCCACACTAGAATTCATATCTTGCTTAGATCATCCTTTAGGCACTTAAAGACCGCCTCAAATAAAGTTGAAGAAAACATCAAAAACAAACCAAATAAAATACAATAAAATATATAAAAATTCCCATTTCATTTCTTATTATATATGTGGCTGGTTAACTAGCCTCATGTCTTTGGCATGAGTTCCAGCCGCATGTTATCAATACTAATATTACTTATTCTATCTACCGCAGTGTGGATTGACCACGCCGCTGTTGCAGCCTATAGGCACCCATGCAAGTTCGCTCCCGCGGGTCTACTTGCACCAACAAAAACATCATTATCCCTGCACCTGTTGCACTAACCACTCCTACTCCTGCCCCTACTACCGCTATTCATAAAGGCAGCTGACCCAGAGAAGTTCAGTGGTCATAGGGCAGAAACAGAAGGTTTTCTTTGTGCAATCAGACTCTCCATTGCTATACAACCAACATCCTTCCCTGATGAACAAACATAGATCCTGTATGCCCTCTCTTTCATGACAGGTGGTTCAGCTCAAACCTGGGCCCAAAATAAAATGGATGCAATCATTGATAGTACATCAGCGATATCTACTCTAGAGGAGTTCACCCACCAAATCAAAGAAGCCTTTGGAGACCCAGATCTTGCCCAGACAGCCTGTAACAAGCTCCATGACCTCAAGATGTCCCCTGGGATGTCTGCAGACAAGTATATTGCTCAGTTTCCTTGCTGGTAGGACAGCCTTCGATGTGTCATGATAGTGTTTTGGAACACCTCCCTGTCATCGCACTGAAGTATGACTTTTGGATCATCTCCGAAGATCCCCTTCAGAATTTCGAACCACTCTTGACTAATTCTTCCCACATGTTTGATCTGGTCACCCAATCTAGTTCAGGAATCACTCTGTGAAGTGTTTAGTGAAACAATCAATAACCAGGTCTGATCATAATCTTTTCTAGAAGAGAAGTGTCACGATCACGATGTGGACACCTCATCTACATCATTGTCCTTCCGAACCAATCCTTCCGAATGGATCCTCCGAATTCCGAATCACCCTTGCATCAATGCTTCACATATATTTGATCCGGTCACCCAATCCAGTTCAGGAATCACTCCATGAAGTGTGTAGTGAAACGATCAATAATCAGGTCCGATCATAATCTTTTCTGGAAAAGAAGCATCCTGACTATCCCCATCACTATCCCCATCTTTTCCAATGAACTCATTGATTGAGTCATTTCTATTGTGTGGAAGCTTGCAATGACATTCCATATCATTATGTTCTATGGTATGAATGTTCTAGACCCTCAGAATGACCCTCTGAAGGATTTAGGGACGGTTAGTGCTACCCGAAGAGCCACGCGATTCGGAAACATGTTTCAAGAGTTATTAGGGGTCCGTTAATCTTTTTCTTCATTCACAATTTTCCTACCACCCTTGTTCTTTGTTTACTATGGCCTTTAAGTAGTATACATATACCTTGGCTACTTCCTAACCATCACGGACTCATTCCCATTCGCTCTTGCTTCCGAATGGTTCAGTATATAAGCTAGCACATTCGCATGTACATTCCCTAGTTCAATTATCATATGTCAACTTGATTTTCTACCTACACTTGCCAAACTCGCTCCCAACTCAACTTCACCAACAACTGTATAATTTTTGAGTAAGCCCTTCAATTCAACTTTTATTAGTTAAATCCACTTTAAGGAATGTAAGACTATTGGGTGTGATCGACATGAACTGCAAAGTTCATTCGATTCACGAGATAGAATCCTTTCGGAACCTCTATCTCTTCGGAACTATGCACTTCATTCGCAGATGTTCCGAAAGTCATTCACTTTTACTGTAGGATTTTCATTTGCTTTCCAAAACCACCCTATTACTATTTGGGATGTTTCCGAACACTTTTACTAACCCACAACATCTATTGCTATTATTTGGATTCTGACAAGAAGCACCTGGACTATCCCCATCACTATCCCCATCTTTTCCAATGAACTCATTGATCGAGGTATTTCTATTCTATTGAAGCTTGTGATGACATTCCCTATCATCAGACTTTATAAGATGAATGTTCTAGACTCACAGGATCACCTTCCGAAGGATTTGCACATGTTTTCCCTACCTGATGAGCCACGCGATTCGGAAACATGTTTCAAGAGCTCTTAATGGTCTGTCAATCTTTTCTACCATTCACAATTTTGCTACCTCCCTTGTTCTTTGTTTTCTATGACCTTTAATTAGTATACATGTATGCATGTACCTTAGCTATTTTCTGATCCTCATGGACTCTTTCCCGTTTGCTCTCTCTTCCGAACAGTTTGATATAAAGGCTAGCACATTCACATGTATATTCCTTAGTTCAATTATTGTATGTCAACTTGATTTTTCTACCCAAACTTGTCAACTTGTCCTAAATTCACCTTGAACAATAACCTCATATTTGAGTAAGCACTCCAATTCTACTTTTATTAGTTGAACCCACTTCAAAGAATGTGAGATCATTGGCTGTGATCAACATGGACTGCAAAGTTCATTCAATCTATGAGATAGAATCCTTTCGGAACCTCTATCTCTTTGGAATTATGCATTTTGTTCGCAAACATTCTGAAATCCATTCGCTTTTACTGTAGGATTTATTTTCACTTTCAAATACAATTCTATTATCATTGGAAACATTTCGCACAGAATCACTAACACCTCACTTATCTACAACTTTTATCACTGATATTTGGATTCTGACACAATGGACCTGCACTTGAGGATGCCTTTACCTGTGGCCTTCCAACAGCACTCTTAGATAAGATTCATGCTCAACCATCATTCCCAGCTGATCTTAAGGCCTAGAAGGAAGCTGCCTGCCAGATCAAAAGGCACATACATCTCACTCTTCTACTTGCTCTACTCCTCCTTGAATCCACAGTACCCCAACAGCCACCAGCGGTACTATAGATACTCTACAGGATGGTGTGCACCCTATGGATATAGACTCTAGTAAGCACCACATTGAGAATTGCACATGCTACAACTGCAGTACATGAGGCCATATATCCCCAAACTGTCCTCAGCCTAAAAAGGAACAGATTTGTGGCAACTGGACTGAGTCCAGCCTTGCAGACATGATCTCCAAGTCAGTCAAAGCAGCCTTGGATGCTCAGAGTGTTTCTCCTAAGGACAATATATCAACCCCAATGGAGAAAACAGGCAAGGATTTGTAGGCTCATCTGCGGTGAAAGTCATGCTCTGTGTCAGAATCCAAATATCAGTGATAAAAGTTGTAGATGAATATGGTGTTAGTAATTCTTTTTGGAAATGTTTCTAATAATAATAGAATGGTACTTGAAGGTGAATAGAAATCCTACAGTAAAAGCGAATGGCTTTTGGAATGTTTGTGAACAAAATGCATAGTTCCGAAGAGATAGAGGTTCTGAAAGGATTCTATCTCGTAGATTGAATGAACTTTACAGTCCATGTCGATCACAGCCAATGATCTCACATTCCTTGAAGTGGGTTAAATTAATAAAAGTAGAATTGGAGTGCTCACTCAAATATGAGGTTGTTGTTCAAGGTGATTTTAGGATGAGTTGACAAGTTTGGGTAGAAAAATCAAGTTGACATACAATAATTGAACTAAGGAATATACATGCGAATGTGCTAGCCTTTATACCAAACTGTTCAGAAGAGAGAGCAAACGGGAAGGAGTCCGTAAGGGTCAGAAAGTAACTAAGGCACATGTATACTAATTAATGGCCATAGGAAACAAAGAACAAAGGTGGCAGGAAAATTGTAAAACATCAATGGACCAACAATAGTTCTTGAAACATGTTTCCAAACCACATGGCTCTTCGGGTAGAGATGACCATATGCAAATCCTTTGGATGGCGATCCTGAGGGTCTAGAACTTTCATATCATAGAGTCTGATGATATGGAATGTCATCGCAAGCTTCCACACAATAGAAACAACTTGATCAATGAGTTTATTGGAAAAGATTGGGATAATGATGGGGATAGTCAAGGTGCTTCTTTCCCAGAAAAGATTATGATTGGACCTGGTTATTTATTGTTTCATTAAACACTTGATGGGGTGATTCCTGAGCTGAATTGGGTGACCTAATCAAATATGTGCGAAGTATTGAGGTGAGAGTGGTTTGAGGTTTCCGAAGGAACCATTCGGAAGCATTCGGAGGTTGTGGTTCAAAGAAGAAGCCATGTGATGGCCTAAAATGTAATCATGACACTCTGCTCGATGAATCAGTTTTCAGTTCTTGAAACATGTACAGTAGGGATCACAAATGATATGCTCCATCCACCCCCCACTCCAGACTGAACTGAAACTAACCAAGTCATGCCAAAACCCTACCTCCTACTCCAACCACTGAGCAGGAAACTCAACCCCAGATCTATGTCCATGCAGCTGATACTTGTCAGTGTACAAAGGTGTCACAATCATGATTTATCTCTTACCCTATTTCTCCAAACAGTTTCCTTCTGAAAGGCTCATTCAGATTTCCAAGTGACAGAACTCCCATCTCATGTTCTTACTCAACATCCCATCCCCATGAAACATCGCAAATCACTCTATTGATATCAAAATGAACCAATCAATAATCAGGTCTGATCATACACCTTTTCTCAAAAAGAAGCACCTGCACTATCCCCATGTATTTCAAGGAACTCAATATCAGGGTTGATTCTATGTCTCCGAAGCTTATGATGACAGGCCATACTATCCAATATGTTGACTAAATCATCTCCAACATTCAGGGTCATTATTTAAAGGAATAGCATGAGGATATTTCTACCCAAAGAGCTATGGGATTTGGAAATATGTTTCAAGAGTTATTGTTGGTCCATTAATCTTCTTTCTCATTTGCAATTTTCCTACTTCCCTTGTTCTTTGATATATATGGCCATCAATTAGTATACATGTACCTTAGCTACTTTCTGATCCTCACAGACTCCTCCCCATTCGCTCTCCCTTCCAAACTGTTTGGTATATAGGCAGAGCATTTGCATGTATATTCCCTAGTTCAATTATTGTACATCTACTTGATTGTTCTACTCAAACTTGCCAACTCATTGTGAACTAACTTGAACAACAACCAACCTCTCACCAACCTCACATTTGAGTGAGTACTCTAACTTTATTCACATTAGTCTAGACACACTTCGAAAGAATGTGAGATTATTGGCTGTGATTGACATGGACTGCAAAGTTCATTCAATCCACAAGATAGAGTCTCTTTGGAATATCTATCTCTTCAGAACTATGCATTTGTTCACAAACATTCCAAAAGCCATTTGCTTTTACTGTAGGATTTCTCTTCACTTTTGAATATCATTTTATTACTATTAGAATCATTTCTGATTGATACTACTAACCCTACACTTATCTACAACTCTTATCTTTGATAATTGAATTCTGACAAAGGGTTCCTCTGAAAATCCATCCAGTTGACACAGGGCACCCCTTAGCAATTAATCACTCTTTGACAGCAGAGCAACAGGAATGTTTATTGACATTGAATTTTTCAGAGCTGAAAAGCTTCAGACATGTTATTGTCATGATCACAAATTGGGCATCCCATCATCCTCATTCCGAAGCAAGTCTTCTGAAACATTTTGTCTGAACTCCGAAGCAACGTTGCTGCACTTCCATCACTTTCAGCCAACAACTCTTTTATCCATCACTTTGGCTCAATCGCTCCATTCAAATCTAGTGAAACAATCATTAGTCAGGTCCAATCATATTATTTTTTTAGAAAGAACCACCCTGACTATCCCCATCTTTCACCATAAACTTATTGATTGAGTCATTCATATTCCATCAAAGCTTGTGATAATATGCTATATCATCAGGCTCAATGATATGAATGCTCTAGACTCTCATAATTACCCTCTGAAAGATTTATACATGGCTATCCCTATCCAAAGAGCCATGTGATTTGGAAACATGTTTCAGGAGTTGTTGTTAGTCCATCCATCCTTTTCTTCATTTACAATTTTCCTTCCACCCTTGTTCTTTGTTTTCTATGGCCTTTAATTAGTATACATGTACCTTAGCTACTTTCTGATCCTCACGGACTCTTTCCCATTCGCTCTCTCTTCTGAACCCTTCAGTATATAGCTAGCACATTCACACGTATATTCCCTAGTTCAATTATTGTATGTCTACTTGATTGTTCTACTCAAACCTGCCAACTTGTCGTAAACCACCTTGAACAGCAATTTCACATTTGATTAAGTACTCTAAATTTATTTATATTAGTTTAAACACACTTTTAAAGAATGTGGGACCATTGGCTGTGATCAACATGGACTGCAAAGTTCATTTGATCTATGAGCTAGAATCCCTTAAGAATATCTATCTCTTGGGAACAATGCACCTGTTCGCAAACATTCTGAAAGCCATTCACTTTTACTGTAGGATTTCTATTCACTTTCACATATCACTCTATTAGTATCAAAACATTTTCAAGCATGAGTACTAACACTACATTCATCTATAACATTTATCTACCTTGCACTATACCTGTGTCCAATATTGATGGCTCTCTGTCACGATCATGATTTATGGTCTATTCCACCTTCTGAACCACCCGAACTCTCCGAACATCACGTTTCCGAATCCACTCTTCAGAACCCGAATCGTCGGTAAACTCGTCACACATGAACCATTCAACACTTCATCACCCTTAACACCTTGAATCGTCCTAGCAACATCACAAGGACCCAACCAAGAGATCAGGTTCTATTATTAGCCTTTCCTCAGAAAAGAAGCATCTACACTATCCCCATCACTATCCCCATCTATTTCTAGGAACTCAATAGCAGGGTCAATTCTATGCTTCTAAAAGCTTATGGTGACAACACATATGATTCAATATGTGGACACGTTCATCCCCGACACTCAGGGCTGTCGTTTAAGGAAGTGAAACAAGAGTTTGTCTACCCGAAACAACATATGATTCAGAAACAGGTTTCAGGATTTATTCCTAGTTCGTTAAACCCTTTTCTCATTCACAATTTTCACCCCACCTTTGTTCTCTATTTTCTATGGTCATTAATTAGCATACATGTACCTTAGCTACTTTTCCGATCCTTAATGGACTACTCCCCATTTGCTCTTGCCTCCGAACATCCCAGTATATAAGTAGCACATTCGCATGTATATTCTTTAGTTCAATTATTGCACATCTACTTGATTGATCTACTTGGCTTAACAATTCGTCGTGAACAATCGAAAAGAACAACTTCATTTCGAAGTAAGTCCTATAAAACTTATTAATTTGGATTTGATTACACTTCGAAAGAATGTAATCTTATTGGGTGTGATCGGCATGAACTACACGGTTCATCCGATCCACGAGATAGAATCCTTTCGGAATATCTATCTCTTCAGAATTATGCACTTCTTTGCAAACATTCCGAAAGCCCTTTGCTTTTACTGTAGGATTACCCTTCACTTTCGAATACCATTTTCTTTATGTAAAAACATTTTCTAACATTATTGCTAACAATGCATTCATCCATAACACTTCTCTTTAATAATTGGATTCTGACACTCTCCTAACGAAGCTGGTGCATTAAGGAGGAGGTCAACCTCCTATGCACCTATGGAGATCACACAGAGCAAGCTATGTTCTCTGTCACTAGTTTGGGATGTCTTGTGATCATCCTTGGACACACCTGGCTTGTTGAACATAACCCAGAAGTTGACTGGTGTATGGGAGAAGTCAAGATGACACATTGCCCTAGTTCATGTGGTATAAAACCCACAGACAAGAAACCATCAATCACAACCATCCCAGACAATGTTAGAGTCATTGTTAAGAACTGAGTCAGAGCGGAGGCAGAGTTGAGTTTGGGACTCAAGTGTCAGAATTCAATTATCAAAGATAAATGTTATGGACAAATGTATTGTTAGCAATAACATTAGAAAATGTTTCCACATAAAGAAGATGGTGTTCGAAAATGAAAGGCAATCCTACAGTAAAAGCGAAGGGCTTTTGGAATGTTTGCGAAGAAGTGCATGATTCCGAAGAGATAGATATTCCGAAAGGATTCTATCTCGTGGATCGGATGAACCGTATAGTTCATGCCAATCACACCCAGTATGATTACATTCTTTCGAAGTATAATCAAATCTAAAGTGATAAGTTTTATAGGACTTACTTCGAAATGAAGTTGCTCTTTTTGATTGTTCACAACGAATTGTTAAGTCAAGCAGATTGATCAAGTAGACGTGCAATAATTGAACTAAAGAACATACATGCGAATGTGCTACTTATATACTGGGACGTTCGGAGGCAAGGGTGAATGGGGAGTAGTCCGTCAAGGATCGGAAAAATAGCTAAAGTACATGTATGCTAGTCAATGACCATAGAGAATAGAGAACTAGGGTGGGGTGAAAATTGTGAATGGGAAAAGGGTTTAATGAACTGGGAATGAGTCCTGAAACCTGTTTCTGAATTGTATGTCGTTTCAGGTAGATAATCCCTTGTTTCACCTCCCTAAACGACGGTCTTGAGTGTCGGGGATGAACTTGTTGTTTATTATTCTCCCAACTGATCGCAATTTCTCAGATTACATAAGCGACACGAACATTAGGCGCCGTCGCATCAAACCCACGTATATGCACGACCCTACATCGATTATTAAAAGAACAAAACATGCATAAAATACACCAATCACACACCAGTGATTGGAAATAACAAATGAAGAAAATTTCAACACATGGAGACGAGACCGGACATCATAACCCATGATATCACTCCATCACACCTGACATTTCATCATATATCCACTCCATTCTAGCCCCATCATTAGCTGTACGAAATGAAGGCTCTAAAATCATGAGTCAGTGGATATATTGGACATAAAGGCTTGGATATCAGGTGCCATGTAACTTCTTTTTCATCTATCATTTTTTAGCTTTACCCTTCCCTCATTCCATCACATCTCGTGTTTTACTCCACACACCACCTGCTCCATTATCATCTTAAAATTTCAATGTAACTACTAAATTTATCCTCCCCTATTTTCGCATCTTGTATCATTCATTCCGTTCGTACGCTCGAGTAGCCGCCCAGTGTTGTGCCTTATCACATGTAAAAATATTCTCCTTGTAGTTCTCAGCTCTTGTCATAGTTAGCGCTTCTCAACATGTATAAGTACTACTAATGTAGTACAGAAACAACAATTGATTGAAAAATCTCTTCACTGTATCCTTTTTCTTAAGCAATTCAGAATTTTATCTTGAAGCCGCCTCTTATCACTCATCTTCTCGGGATTTATTGAATCTTTATTGATTTATCGATATTCCCAATATATCCGCATTATATCCATCACGCCGATCCTTCGTTTAGTGAACTATCGCCGTTCCTTCTTCATTCCATCAGTCGGTCCGAATTCCCGGGTCCCCTTCGTCACCCGGCGCCAGTGGAATCTATATCGATCATCGGATCTATAGATCAATCGGGAGATACACCTGTTGCATCATAAACTGCAGCACTTGTGTTATAAGAAATAAAGACAATTATCATTTTCTATTTCTAAGAGAACTCGTTCACCTATTGAATCGTATGTGTTGTCACCATAAGCTTTTTAGAAGCATAGAATCGACCCTGCTATTGAGTTCCTAGAAATAGATGGGGATAGTGATGGGGATAGTGTAGATGCTTCTTTTCTGAGGAAAGGCTAATAATAGAACCTGCTTTCTTGGTTGGGTCCTTGTGATGTTGCTAAGACGATTCAAGGTGTTATGGGTGACGAAGTGTTGGATAGTTCATGTGTGACAAGTCTGCCGATGATTCGGGTTCCAAAGAGTGGATTTGGAAACGTGATGTTCAGAGAGTTCGGGTGGTTCAGAAGGCAGAATAGGTCATAAATCATGATCGTGACATCAAGATGGAGTTGACCGAGGTTCGGGGTTGGGTTGCCGAGGAGGGTCGAGGCTTGGTGAGTGGGTTGAATGGGACTTGGCTTCAGCTTATGTGCTGCGCCAGCTCAGAGTCCTGTCCCATATTTCGGACGAAGCCCGAGGTCACCCGAAGTTTGGGCGTGACCTTAGCAAGAGGGATGAAGGAGCGTAAGGATTAGGGATAGAATATATTTGGGTATCTTAGTTGATATCAGAACTGACTATCATGTACATGGATGCATGGTTTATATACAACAAGGTTTGGGGCTCAGTGACTGAATGACCAAGGTCAGGGTCATAAGCTACGAAGGAGGAAGATCAAATGTGAGGTAAGAATAGGTGAAACGTGGTGGTCGGGGATTTGGGCCCAGGGGTCCGAGGTCTCGGGAATCGGTTAGGTTCTGACAGTCATTGACAATACTCCTGACTGTCAGAATTCAATTATCAAGGATAAAAGTCGTAGATGAATGTAGTGTTAGTAGTATCGTTCAGAAATGTTTCTATTTGTAATGGAATAGTATTTGAAAGTGAATATAAATCCTACAGTAAAAGTAAGTGGCTTTCGGAAGGTCTGCGAAAAAGTGCATAGTTCCAAAGAGATAGATATTCCGAAAGGATTCTATCTTATGGATTGAATGAACTTCACACTCCATGTTGATCACAGCCAATGGTCTCAGATTCTTTCAAAGTGTGTTTAAACTAATATAAATAAATTTAGAGTACTCACTCAAATGTGAAGCTGCTGTTCAAGGTGGTTTACGACGAGTTGGCAGGTTTGAGTAGAACAATCAAGTAGACATACAATAATTGAACTAGGGAATATACATGCGAACATGCTAGCTATATACTGAACACTTTGGAAGGGAGAGCGAATGGGAAGGAGTCCATGAGGGTTGGAAAGTAGCTAAGGTACATGTATACTAATTAGAGACCATGGAAAACAAAGAACAAGGGAAGTAGGAAAATTGTGAATGAGGAAAAAGATTAACGAACCAACAATAGCTCTTGAAACATGTTTCTGAATCGCATGGCTCTTTGGGTAGAGATACCCATCCCTAAATCCTTCGGAGGGTGATCCTGAGGGTCTAGAACATTCATATTATGGAGTCTAATGGAGTCTAATAATATGGAATGTCATCATAAACTTCCAAAGAATAGAGACAACTCAATCAATGAGTTCATTGTGAAAGATGGGGATAGTGATGGGGATAGTCAGGGTGGTTCTTTCTGAAAAAAAAAAGATCCTGATTGGATCTGATCAGTGATTGTTTCACTAAACATCAACTGGAGTGCTTGATGAACTGGATTGGGTGACTGGATTGAATATATGCAAAGGATGGAGGAAGGATTGTTTTGGATTTCTGAAGGAGGCTTTCAGAAGCATATAGAGATTGTGGTTTGGAGGAGAAACAATGTAATGGCCTAGATTGTGATCATGACATTAGGTTGCTAAGGGGGGCTGAGGCTCAGCAAACAAGTTGAGTGGGACTTGGCTTCAGCTTATGTGCTGTGTGGTGATGTGTTTGCCTTAGGTTTGATACCTAAAGCCTGCATGCAACAGTCCATTCCTCAGACGGTGTCTAGTGCAGTCGTTCAAGGGACACAGCAGTTGCCTATATCATAAATCTGTAAGTAGGATTATTTGTTTGTCTTCTTTTCCACAGGATTCGATTATATATGGGATATCACTGATTCCCCGTAAGTGAGAAGAGGTTCTTTATATTAGACCCCCCTACATAATCCACTGTTTGTTCTCAGGGCCCATATCCTGTTCCCATGAATACACTTTATATAAGCCATTCCCACAGTGTCATTACAAGTTGTTTACTTTTCAATGTCCAACTCTAATGACCATATCCTAGTATACAAATTTTATAACCTCCTGGGAAATCAAGTGTATCCCTGGGGTCTTGCAAGCTGAATGTGGATACTGGGTCTAGGAATGGTTAGCATAAATAAATAGTTCAATTTGTAGGTGCATTGCAAAATGTCAATCTCTCCACTCTAGATACTCATGTATCCTGTTGCTTAGTAATTCAATTTTTCACCCAATTCCAATTTTTCTCTTGATGATCAGTGGTTCATATAGGTTGTATATCATTTTCCCAAGGTTACTTGTTTTTTTTTTTATCGGTTCCTGGTTAAAGCAAGAGAGCCATTTTAAGCCAAACCCTAACCCTAATTACTTTGGTGCTGTAGGCTGTATGAAATAATGAAATATGTTTTCCTATGGCTGTTATTCAGTTTAGAAATAAATAATGAATAACCCCAATTTTACCTTGCACTGTTATCAGTGTATGGTACAAGGGTTCAATTAAACTAAGAAGACATTGCTCTCTAGTTTTCATATAGCCAAGTCTAGTGGCTAGGCATGATGTTTTAGTGCAGAGACCGGAATGTTGAGAAGATAAGATCGAGGGGCATACGGACTTTTTAACAAAGGACAGACATTTCCTTTTTCTCTTAGCACGGACATTTCTTTTTTTCCTCTTAATCCAATTCCATTCCATTTTTGTTTCATTTCATTTCACCCAATATTTGTCCCCAAACAGACACAGGATGAGATCCGACATACATGCCGAGACCACATACGAGTACGAGAACTCCGAGTCGAGGGGCACCACTATGCCTATATGCGAGACTCTGAACAAACCCCCTCGAGTCACAGGGGACAGATACGAGCATCACGAATGACGACACATATCAGGAGCAGGAGTCAACGAGAGGATAGGACTATTCACATGGACAAATATTTTCTCCTTTATTTAGTACTATAAAAGATGTATATTTTGATCATGAAATGCAACTGCTTTGACTTCGAGTTAAGAGTCCAGCTAGTTCGCGAGTCTCTATTCCGAACGATCCTCAAGTCAAAGGACATCTCTCACTTTACTATCTATTCAACAGTCAAATATTTCTTTCACACAACGCGATGTTGCGTGTTCAAACATCGCACGTGATAAAAGTGTGACCTGACACATCAACATCGTTAGGCTTACCCTATACAAGTTCTATTACATTCCCCCAGTCTCTTAACACAGAATACATCACCATTGTGAGTCTCATGGTGTGCATGACACTGTGGGATTTTGTCATTGGTGTTCTTTTTGAGATTGTTGTCAGTTGTACATCTTTCAATTTGGATTTTATTCAGCTGCTCACACAAATGTTTGCTACTTCCTTCCTACCCCATCACAAACTTTTCTAGGTGTCTTCTTTGAAGTCCAGAATAGCCAATCCAGGAGTATTTGTGTTTTATACACTGGAGATTCTGTGATTTTGACTGTGTGAAGACCAAGCACTGTGTGTACACTCGCAAGGTGGCAAAGCAGACTGTAATTATGAAACTTCAAGGTACTTGACAATTGATGTTTTGTCAATAGCAACTCCTGTTAACTATGATTATAGTTATGATCACTCATTCATGCATCAGGCCACCTATTCTTGGGAACCATCACCCAAGTCAAAACATTCATAAGGCAGCTGCTTAACTCATCCTCATGGCAGAGCAGCCCAATCTGCTTCCTCGTTGTGGATCTTTCCCTTGTTGCAGGGGTGGACCTCTCATCAGCTGAAGCTTTCATGCAAGTACAGAGGCTCCTCATAGGGAGAGACATTATTTGTGTATTATGTGGCTTTGTGCTCAACTCTGAGGTCAAGAAGGCATTGGAAAATGTAGATCTTTTCTGTGAAGATGGTGTGGAGCTCTTTTCAAATGTCAACAAAGCTTTGAAATGTATGTCCCTCCATGCCTCTTCCTTTCCTTGGTTATATCTTCTTAGTGGACCAATTCCTCCATTTTTTCCTCCACAGGGACTGAGAATGCATACTTGAAAGAACGCTAATGTCACAAAAAAATGAGATCAACTGCTTCTTGTTGTTTGTAAGTTCATATGCATACAGATCTGTATATGCATCCATGCAATCTGTAGAAGCCATAGCCCCATTGTACACCATGAATTGCAGAAGGTGTGTGTCATGAGTATTCAGAAAAAAAAGGCTTCACTTAAGCCATTTGTTGGGTTCTGCAATGCAAGCTTATTTGTGTATTCTATGTAGAAGCAAACAAAGATACCATTGTTTGTATTTTTAGTCTCAACTGTGATGGTAGTGATGGGCAAAGAAACTCCACTTAAAAAAGGTGAGACATGAACCCTGTTGTTCATCTGTCACCTTCATTCAAAACCACCACATCATATATCCACACATTCTGTCAACTATCACTCAATCCACCTTGGGAGCCACTCTGTCTGATTATATTTCATTCACAACCAATTTGACTTACTGCAAACTTCTGGATGTCTTTTATGACATTATTTTCAGTCCTCAGATGCATGTCATGTTGGAGAAATATCTGGTTTTGTTGGTCATAACTTGGTGAGTGAGAATAATTGACATATGTTACAAGACTCATTGTGTACATTTGTATTTTGATTCAGATGTGACTGGGTGGGGTTTACTGCATGTCCCCAGATGTTGTCCTGTTGAATTCAGGCTGTTCGGTGATCCACAATGGACCAGATATGATGCAGATATGATGTGGAACCTGTGAACAAATTTGCTTCCTGTTCACAGGTTCGTGGTCATAGATGTGTGACAATGTACTCATGTAACCCAATAAGTCTATTCCAGGATCTAGGATGGTCCTGAAATGATGTACCATCTGTGAAGTCATTTCAGCATCATAAGTGGGTGATTATAGTCACACATAACCCATTAAAATTCACCTTTCTGATTCAGTTGCCGAGTGGCATGTTTCATTGATGATGAGTGGGTTAATGATCAGCTTGTGGTCACAGGGAGAGAGACTCACTTGCTTTGAATGCAGGGGAAACAATCCTTTATGGAGGGTGGCAACTCATTAGCATTGAATGCAGGTGGGTATGAGGGTGCACTCGCCAGCATAATGCATGCAAGTACAATGGTTCACTTGCTATTAAAAGAGTGCAAAGGAGGCCAGATGATTACACAGGCAGCTGCAGCGTAGAGAGCTTGCAATGTGTAAATGAACGATGGTGGATATCCAGGACAAGAACATGGCAGACATGGTGAGTTCATCAAAATGTAAGTCACTGCATTGAATGCTGGTGACACACAAGTTGGACTGCAGTGTCACTGTACTAAACACTCGTGACATCTGAGGAGGGAAAAGGATGCCAATGAGGGAAGTGACAGATCCTAGGATAGGAGTCACTGTGTTGAATGTTGGTGACATGGAATGTAGAATAAGGAAGAGGGAAGTCGCTGCGTAGAATGCTGGCAACAGGTTAAGGAATAGGGAAGTCACTGCATACAATGCTGGTGACTGCAAGTAAGTTTAGGGGGCAGCATCAGATTGAGCCTGGTGAATATCTTGAATTGAAAGCGAATGACCAGTGGCAATTTGCTATCAGAGAGATATTGGGGGCGGCATCGGACTCCAATCCATAGGCCTTTTTGGGGTGGAGATTGAAAATATTCGAAGGTGTAGTGGTCTATGGGCAAGTCTGGCCTCACTAAACATAAGCTCCTCAGTTCTCAACCGCTGACCTCTATGCGTTGCTTTACCCTTTAAAAAAGTCTGAACGGTGCTTGGTAGTGCTAGCAGTTCAGTCATTGCATGTGTATATGCATGTACTGATGTGCGTGATCACATGACTTGATCCTGTGCAGTTCACAGGCTGTGGATCCAAGGAATCCAGCTGATGGTTTGCTCTAGGATTTCAGCTCGAGTAGGTACGGTCTTCAAAGGTGACCATGAACCCATATTGGCCAGAGTATAACCGAGGTCTGGGAAATATAGAGCATCCTTCAAGGTGACGTCCACACAGTGATCTCCATTTGGCATGCTGATCCTCATGCATCTGATCCTCATAGCTGGTTCTGGAAGAAAACATCAAGTTAACCAGTAGAAGTTAAGAGACATACAAAGAAATGGAAGAGTGACTCGACCGCTCCATTGTTTCATTGATAGAGCTACAGGTAATTACACTTCAAGGTCTTGTGATACATAACAATACTGGCTGTCATTCATAAAGCTCATGGGGCTTGATGCTACTGGTAAGTGCCTTGGTCTGATTGTCACAAGTTTCTGTATTGAAAAAGCCATCCAGGGACTCTCAAGTATGATGAGGACATGTCTTACATAGCACAGCAAGGAAAGGAATTTTATGGTTGTGTAAAGGACACTCATGTCAAATTCCTAGATGATCTTGAGAAATGGTCCTCTCAAGATGGAGCCCCTAAAGTCTGTTGGTTAAATTGGATGGTGGGAATAAGGAAGTCTAGCATTGCTCTCACCCTCTGTGAGAGTCTCAATGCTAAGCTCTTTCTGGGAGCTAGATTTTTCTGCTCCCACTGATCAAAGGCACAGCTCATCATGCCCACTATAGCCCACATGCTTTGTCAGAGATCCCCCCCTATCCAAGTAGCAATATCTCAGGTTCTCGAGCAATACCCCAATGTAGCCTCTAACTTGGCACTTCATCAGTTCCAATGCCTCATTGTTCAGCCACTTCAGCTCACCATTCCCAGCTCTGTCAAAGTATGCAAGGTCATTGTAATCGATGCTCTCAATGAATGCCCCAAGTTATCAATTGTGGGTTTGTTAATCAGCATCATCCTCACCCATGTATCGGACATACCCCTCAAGTTTCTACTAACAAGTTGACCCAAATCCTTGTCACGATGGTGTTTTAGAACACCTCCCTGTTATCGCACCAAAGTATGGCTTTCTGATCATTGTCATGATCATTATTTGTGTCCTACTCCACCTTCCAAACCATCCGAACAACATTCTTCCAAATCAATTCTTCGGAATCCGAATCGTCGACAATTTCGTCACACATGAACCATTCAACATTCCATCACCCTTGACACCCTGACTTGTCCTAATAATGTCATGAGGACCCAACCAATAGATCAGGTCCTGTTATTAGCCTTTCCTCAGAAAATAAGCATCTACACTATCCCCATCACTATCCCCATCTATTTCTAGGAACTCAATATCAGGGTCAATTCTATGCTTCTAAAAGCTTATGGTGACAAGACATATGATTCAATATGTTGATGCGTTCATCTCCGACACTCAGGGTCATTGTTTGAGGAAGTGAAACAAGGGTTTGTCTATCCAAAACAACATACAATTCGGAAACAGGTTTCAGGATTTATTTCTAGTTCGTTAAATCTTTTTCTTATTCACAATTTTCACCCAACCCTTGTTCTCTATTTCCTATGGTTGTTAGTTAGCATGCATGTACCTTAGCTACTTTCCGATCCCCAATGGACTCCTCCCCATTCGCTCTTGCCTCCGAACCCCCCAGTATATAAGTAGCACATTCGCATGTATGCTCTCCAGTTCAATTATTGCACGTCTACTTAATGATCTACTCTGACTTAACAATTCGTTGTGAACTATCTTGAACAACAACTTCACTTCGAAGTAAGTCCTATAAAACTTATCAATTTGGGTTTGAATACACTTCGAAAGAATGTAAAACCATTGGCTGTGATCAGCATGAACTAAAAAGTTCATCCAATCCACGAGATAGAATCCTTTCGGAACATCTATCTCTTCAGAACTATGCACCTCTTCACAAACATTCCAAAAGCCATTTGCTTTTACTGTAGGATTCCTATTCACTTTCGAATACCATTCTATTCATGTGGAAACATTTTCAAACGTTACTACTAACACTACATTTACTTCTAACATTCATCTTTGATAATTGAATTCTGACAAAAGCCTCCTTCGGAACTCTGAAACAATCCTTCCTCCATCCTTCAAATATATTCAATCTGGTCACCCAATCTAGTTCATCAAGCACTCCAGTTGATGTTTAGTGAAACAATCACTGATCAGGTCCAATCATGGTCTTTTTTTAGAAAGAACCACCCTGACTGTAAGGGCAACCCTCCTAGTGCTCACAGATGCTGTCAGGGGACAACCTGTTTTCACCAAACCCTCCATCTCCAAGGCCCCTACACATGCGAAGCACAAGTCCGAGGCGCGAGAACCTCGGTCTGAAACCTTGGGTCATTGACCCGAAGCCTCCAAGCACGAACCCGAAGTCTCGGGCCTCTAGTCCGAAACCTCAGACTACCCGAGACCTCGACCAACCTCGGGGTAGAACTTGAACATTTGATCCGAACCTTCGGCCCGACATCCGACCTTCGTCAGGGTCGAAGTGCCTTATGGGGATAGAAGTCGGGTAGGGTTGACAGCGCGTAGGAGTACTCCTGGTTGGGCGTTAGGTAGTCATATATAGTTTCTTCACTAGTAGTGGGGATCCCTAGACTTTTCTCTTTGGATTTCCCCTCTACTAGGTGAGAGTTCCTTCACTTTATTTTCTTATACATATATATATCTTTGGATTTCCCCTCTACTAGGTACCTACGGGTGCTAGGAGGGTTGCCCTTACATCGGTCTTCATCCGGTTCGCTGACAACTCCTCTTCCACAGCTTGGAGACGGTCTTCTGGTATATCCATCTCAAGTAGGGAAGGAGGGTCTGTTTGGCATTCGGAGTTGGGTGTTCCAATGATAGAGGAGGGGTAGTCAGGTGCAGTGCGTACGAGAGAGGTTGCGTCCTCTGAGTCGCTGTCCTCAATTCTGTAGTTACCTATTTTGGTAATTGCACTTCTGACTACCAGTCCTTCTCTGGAGACTTTTCTACTGTAAGGGCAACCCTCCTAGTGCTCACAGATGCCTAGTAGAGGGGAAATCCAAAGATATATATAGGTAAGGAAATACAATAAAGGGAAACTCTCACCTAGTAGAGGGGAAATCCAAAGAGAAAAGTCTAAGGGTCCCCACTACCAGTGAAACAACTATATACGACTACCTAACACCCAACCAGGGGCACTCCTACACGCTGTCAACCTTACCCGGCTTCTATCCCCATAAGGTGTTTCATCCCTGATAGAGGCCGGATGCCAGACCAGGTGTTCAGATCCAACGTTTGGGTTACCCCCGAGGTGGGTGGAGGTTTCAGGTGGTCCAAGGTTTTGGACCAGAGGCCTGAGACTTCGGACTAGTAATCAGAGGCTTCGGGTCAATGACCCAAGGCTTCGGACCGAGGTTCTCACACTTCGGATTTGTGCCTTGGACATGCGAAGGTGTCAGAAGTGTAGAACTTGGTGAGAGTTGGTTGTCCCCTGACACTGACACTATCCCCATCATTCACAATCAACTTATTGATCGAGTCATTCATATTCAATCAAAGCTTGCGATGACATCTCATATTGTTAGGCTCTATGATATGAATGTTCTAGACCCTCAGGATCACCCTCCAAAGGATTTAGGGATGGTTAGCTCTACCCAAAGAGCCATGCGATTCAGAAACACACTTCAAGAGCTATTGTGGGTCCATTAATCTTTGTCTTCATTCACAATTTTCCTACTTGCCTTGTTCTTTGTTTTCCATAGTCTTTAATTAGTATACATGTACCTTAACTACTCTCCAATCCTCATGGACTCCTTCCCATTTGCCCTTCCTTCCAAACTGTTTGGTATATAGGTAGAGCATTCACATGTATATTCCCTAGTTCAATTATTGTATGTCAACTTGATTCTTCTGCCCAAACTTGTCAACTCGTCCTAAAATCACCTTGAACAACAACCTCATATTTGAGTAAGCACTCCAATTTTACTTTTATTAGTTTAATCCACTTCAAAGAATGTGAGATCATTGGCTGTGATCGACATGGACTGTAAATTTCATTCAATTTATGAGATAGATGTCACGATCACAGTCTGGACATTCAATTCACATTATGTTCGTTCTGAAGCAATCCTTCTGAAGCATTTCATCTGAAGTCCGAAGCAACATTCCCACACTCCCATCACTTTCATCCCACAACTCTTTTGTCTATCACTTCAATTCAAATACGCCATCTATTGAAACAATTCTTGTGAAACAATCAGTGGTCAGGTCCAATCATATTCTTTTTTTAGAAAAGAACCACCCTGACTATCCCCATCACTATCCCCATCTTTCACCATGAAATTATGGATTGAGTTATTCATATTCACTCAAAGCTTGCGATGACTTGCCATATCATCAGGCTTAACGATATGAATGTTCTAGACTCTCATAATTACTCTCCAAAAGATTTAGGCATGGCTATCCCTACCCAAAGAGCCACGCGATGCAGAAACATGTTTCAGGAGTTGGCGATGGTCTATTATCCTTTTCTTCATTCACAATTTTCCTTCCATCACTGTTCTTTGTTTTCTATGGCCTGTAATTAGTATACATGTACCTTGGTTACTCTCCGATCCTCACGGACTCATTCCCATTCGCTCTTTCCTCCGAACCCTTCGGTATATAACTAAACACATTCACATGTATGTTCCCTAGTTCAATTATCGTATGTCAACTTGATTCTTCTACTCACACTTGCCAACTCATCTCCAACTCACCTTCAACAACAACTTTATATTTTTTGAGTAAGCACTCCAATTCCACTTTTATTAGTTAAATCCACTTTAAGGAATGTAAGATCATTGGCTGTGATCGACATGAACTGCAAAGTTCATTCGATCCATGAGATAGAATCCTTTTGGAACCTCTGTCTCTTCAGAACTATGCACTTCATTCGCAGACGTTCCAAAAGCCATTCGCTTTTACTGTAGGATTTCTATTCACTTTCCACAACCATTCTATTATCATTAGGAATATTTCCGAACACATTTACTAACACCACATTCATCCACAACATTTACCACTATTATTTGGATTCTGACAATAGAATCCTTTCGGAACCTCTATCTCTTTGGATCTATGCATTTTGTTCGCAAACATTCTGAAAGCCATTCGCTTTTACTGTAGGATTTCTATTCACTTTCAAATACCATTCTATTATCATTAGAAACATTTCCAAACAGAATTAATAACACCACATTCATATACAACTTTTATCACTGATATTTGGATTCTGACAAATCCCACATCCAGGAGGTCTTTTGTGTTCATGCATGCTCATCAGATATCAAAGTCTATACCAAAATTCCTTTACAAGAAGTCACACAAGACAATGTACAAAATGATATCAAAACATACCTGAGTTCATCATTGTTGGAGATTGGGGATATGAATGGATATAATCAGGATGGTTCCCTACACAGGAGCTCATGAGTCTGCTTAGACAGTCTGATGGATTGTTCTTTTATGCTGCAACTGCAGTGCAATATACGAGTGGGATGTTTCATTGACAATGAGTGGGTTAATGATCAGTCTGTGGTCAGAGGGAGAGAGACTCACTTGCTTTGAATGCAGGGGAAACCGCCCTTTACGGAGGGCAGTAACTCATTAGCATTGAGTGCAGGTGAGTATGAGGGTGCACTCACCAGCATAGTACAATGGTGCACTTGCTATTATAAGAGTGCAAAGGAGGTCAGGTGATTACACAGGCAGCTGCAGCATAGAGAGCTTGCAATGTGTAAATGAACAATGGTGGATATCCAGGACAAGAACACAGTAGACATGGTGAGTGACTTCACCAAAATGTGAGTCACTGCATTGAATGCTGGTGACACACAAGTTGGACTGCGGTGTCACTGTGCTAAACAATTGTGACATCTGAGGAGGGAAAAGGATGCCAATGAGGGAAGTGATGGATCCTAGGATGGGAGTCACTGTGTTGAATGCTGGTGACATGGAATGTAGAATAAGGAAGAGGGAAGTCGCTGTGTAGAACACTGGCAACAGGTTAAGGAATAGGGAAGTCACTGTGTACAACACTGGTGACTGACGATGACGGTGGTTTCAAATAATTTTAGGGGGTGGCATCAGACTCCAATCCATGGGCATTTTTGGGGCAGAGATTAAAAATATTTGAAGGTGTAAGCAGTCTACACTGATGGGAAAGACTGGCTTCACTAGACATAACCTCCACAGTTCTCAACCACTGACAGGTGAGAAATGTTATCTGTAGAGCATGGACACGATTCCATACTAATCGCAGCACAAATCCTCTTTGGAGCTGCATGACCTAGCAGAGTCTGGGTGTGAATTGTAGATGGGAAACAGGACACAGAGGATGGTGAGGCATGGGAAGTTATGGTTGAGTCATCTCCTCCTCTATGTGTTGCTTTACCTGTTAGAAAAAGTCTGAATGGCGCTTGGTAGCACTAGCAGTTCAGTCGTTGCATGTGTGTATGCATGTACCAATGCACACAATCACATGACTTGATCTTCCCCCTGCCCAATGAGGCCAGCGACATTTTTTCTATTTTGGACCAGGCACTCAGCAAATGCTACTTGTTCATCAAAGTTTCGTGTTGTTTACTGCATCATCCAATAAAGATCTCACTCCTCCACATTGATCAGCTTTGGGAATTGGGGCAGCATATGGCTATGCTGTCCCAAGGACAATGATGGTCAATCCATCCTTGGTGGCAGTGTTGCCGATGTTCATGGCATTGGAAAGGTGGCAGTCAATCTTGTACATTGGAGTAAGACCCCCACTACTCCTGCCAGAGTGAGGTCATTGTAAGTCCATCGTTCTCTGGGTGCACATCAGATGTACTCATAGTTCCTGGCTTTCAGATGGAACAAGATGAAGGTCAGCTCTATGGCATTCATCTTCCACCCAGTCATGCTCACTATTACCGCAGATCGTATGCTTGTTCAAAAATTGTTATTATTATATCTATCTACTATGCAATCCCGGATTATGTAATCCACTGATGGATCAGTGATGTTGTCTTGAATAAAATCAGAGAAACAATATAAAAATATTTTTTACTAACCTCAATTCAAAGCCTCAGGCTTTAGAATATATTTTGTTTATATTTTTAGAATCAATTGGTGAAGGATCCCTGAGCCCATGCAAGCACGAACACATGCATGTATGTGTTTGGACACAAACAGGCTCAAATAGCCAATGATTGGCAGCCACACATATCTGAAACACTTCCAAACACACATGAAGCATTTTATTTATCGTTTCAAGTCACCCCTATTGTCACCAATCCCCAAACAAAGCCGATCACTTCCATTTCATTTAGACAAGTGCCTGGAGCTTCGAAATGAAGTTTCAGAAGTTTTCTCTGACCTTTTCTTTGTTCTTTCGCTTGAAAATAATTGTTGCATGCATGATCTGTAGTTCTCATAGCACACAGATCAGTTTCAAGTGCTTTAGATAGGTTTTAGTTACATATTTGTGCATTTTATCCCTCATGTAGATTGCAACCCCAGAACTGCTCCATCACCCTATTATTTTTCTTGGATTCACAAAAGACACTCACTAGCTAGGTTTTCCCTTAAATACGCTTGTAGTTCTCGGTATAATCTAAGGCAGTAAAACTCCACAAAGTCTCTCATATTCTGAACTTCTTGCTTGATCTCTCTACAACCGTCTCTTTGTTAGCAAATTGTCACCAGCCATTTGCTTTCAATTCAAGTGATCTATACAACTCAAGGATTATCCCAAATTTGTTAAGCTTGCACTATAACTCTATCTACAAAGCTCGCGTCAGTGTACGTGAACTTTTAGTGCTGACACTTTGCTCCCACATCAGCGCATCCCCCACATTTCAATAGAACTCTGCTTAGATTATCAAACAAGCCCTTAAAACACCCGTTGAAGAACTTGAATAAAACTCAAATAAAACTCAAACAAAATATAAAACAAATATAACAAATATTCAATTCTCTTTTCTTATTATTTTTCAGTCTTTGTACCATATGTTATATCTTCAGTGAGTGTTCAAACTGAGGAGGAATATTGTGGCGAGCTGTGTCACTTGCATTTACCCTACAATTGGCTGCCTTTGATCACATGGTGAAAATTCATTTTCTGCCACCAGTAATGCAGAGGCACCCAAAACCAAGTACTTGGCTTGGAAGCAAAATGTCAGGGCAGTGTAGAGAGAAAATAAGAGAATAATTAGTGTGAGCCAAGAAAATAAGGAAAAGTTTTGAGAATTCATAAAGTGAATGTTAGTATAGTTTCAAGAAAAATTTAATAAAGAAGAGATTGTCAGAAGATATTAGGGTTGGTTACTAGGTATACTACCTGTATGCACCCAACATCTGTGAAAAAAAATAAAAGAGGAAGGGGGGGGGGGAAGGGAATCAGTCCTGCCATGTGAAGCATCAGCCCACTTCCACAAGTTGTAAGCTATGGGGAGAAAGATTAAGTGCAAGATATAATTAGATGAAACATGTTTGAGGATGGTTGGGGCTTTGGGCCCAAGGGTCCAAAGGTCTTGGGACAAGCTCTGACAATGGGAGAGGTTGCATCCTCCAAGCCACTGTCCTCAATTCCATAGTTACCTGTTTTGGTAATTGCACTCTGACCACCAGTCCTTCTCTGGAGACTTTTCTACTATAAGGGCAACCCTCCTGGAGCTCACAGATGCCTAGTAGAGGGGAAATCCAAAGATATGTCTATGCAAGGCAATACAATAAAGGGGAACTCTCACCTAGTAGAGGGGAAATCCAAAGAGTAAAGTCTAAGGGTCCCTGTCAGAACCCCCACCGCCGAACCGAAGCCCCAGGCCCCTCGGGCCCAAGTCCCTGTTCACCTCAAACACGTTTCATATCCGTCCCATCTGTTTGATCTCCTTTTGCATAGCTTACGACCCTGACCTTGGTCATCCAGTCTCCGATCCCCGAACCCCTCCGTATATAAGCTATTTGTTCATGTACATGATAATCAGTTCTGATATCAACTAAGATACCCCAATACACCTTGCTTAATCTCTACGCTCCTTCGTCCCTTTCGTTAAGGTCACGCCCGAACTTCGGGTGACCTCGGGCTTCGTCCAAAATACAGGACAGGACTTAATAAGAAATAAGGAAATGATTTTTATTTATTTTATTTTGTTTATTTGATTTTGTTTTAATGATTTTCTTCGAGTATACTTGATGCGGCTCTTAAGCGCCTAAGATGTAATCTAAGTGGTATGTGTGAAATCTAGCATGGGGGATGCACTGATGCGGAATCAAATATCAGCGCTTAAAGTTCGCATACAGTGACGCGAGCTGTAGATAGAGAGATAACCGTAACTTAACAGTTTTGAGATGAACAATGGGTTCAATAGGATGCTTGAATTGATGACGAACGGCTGGTGACGATTCGTTAACAAAGCAAGCGATGTTGAGATATCAAGCAAAGATACGGAGACTGTTCTGAGACTGTGGAGGTTATACTGCCTTAGATTCTGGAGAAATTTACAAGCATACTTATAGTGAGAGCTAGCTAGTAATTGTCCTTTGTGTTCCCAAGAAGAATATTGGGGCGATGGAGCGATTCTGGGGTTGCAGACTACATGAGGGAAAGAATGCACAAAAAATGTACTAAAGCATGTTTAAAATATCTGAAACTGATCGTGGGGTGGTAGGAGGTGTAGATCATGTGTTTCACTACTATACTGAGCCAAAAGAACAAGAAAAACAATAACAGAAAATCCTGAAACTCCATTTCGAAGCTTTGGGCGCTTGCTTAAATGAAATCAAAGCGATCGGCTTTGTTTGTGGATCGGCGATGATAGGGGTGATCGGGAATGGAAATAAGAGTGTCGTAAGAGTTGGTAGAAGTGTTTCAAAGCCATGCGGGGCTCGATCGGTGGCTATTGGAGCCCGTTCGTGTCCGAAGCGCATATATGCGCACGTTCGTCCCTGCATAGGCCGGGGATCGTTGGCCGAGTAGTCCTAGAAATGTAAACAAATTATATCCTAAGGCCTGAGGCCTTGGATTCTCATTAGTAGATGTTTTTATGGATTTTTATTTTTTTTATTCTATGCGGCGCTACTGATGCATCAGTAGATTATGTAATGTAATAGTCGCGCGGTAAATAGATAGTGAAATAACAGGACTCTGAGCTGGCGCAGCACATAAGCTGAAGCCAAGTCCCACTCGACCCGTTCGCCGAGCCTCGGCCCCCCTCGGCAACCCGACCCTGAACCTCGGTCGACTCTACATTGAGTCTCAACCCTCACTTTGCCTCCGCTAAGATCTAGTTCTTAACAGTCCCCACTAGCAGTGAAAAACTATATATGACTACCTAACACCCAACCAGGGGCACTCCTACACACTATCAACCCTGCCTGACTTCTTTCCACATAAGGTGTTTTGTCCCTGACAAAGGCCGGATGTCGGGCCAGGTGTTTGGGTCAGGTGTTTGGGTCACACCCCAAGGTGGGCTGAGTGAATGAACTTTGCAGTCCATATTGATCACAGCTAATGGTTTCACATTCTTTTGAAGTGTGTCTAAACTAATATAAATGAGGTTTAGAGTACTCACTCAAAGGTAAAGTTGCCGTTCAAGGTAGTTCATGATGAGTTGGCAAGATAGAGTAGAACAATCAAGTAGACATACAATAATTGAAATAGGGAATATACATGCAAATGTGCTAGCTATATACCAAACGGTTTGGAAGTAGGAGCGAATGGGAAAGAGTCTGTGAGGGTCGGAAAGTAGCTAAGGTACATGTATACTAATTAAAGGCCATAGTAAACAAAGAACAAAGGTGGGAGGAAATTTGTGAATGAAGAAAAAGATTAACGGTTGTTGCTACAGATTTGTTTATTCAAACTCAGCGATACGTCCATTCGTTGACTGACATTCATTCTTAGTTCTGATTAGGTAGACTAATATCATCTCATCTTCGTACGAAGCTGAGGCTTCTATTTACGAACGCATATATTAAATCAGCTACGTTAGATATGTAGGAGAAACATTCTTACCTGACGAAGAGACGCGTGTAGCCTTGAAAATTTTTACGATTACTACCCTGCGGGCGCCTGAATGCGTCGTACTATCAGCTCCCAATACTCACGGTTATTCCTTCGTTAGTTGAAGACAAAAACCATGCCTATGTTTCAACTAGAACTGAACTCCAGAGCTTGACATTCAACCTACTTTGCGTATATTAAACCTAACTTGCAACATCGACTTCGTTGGCCTCGGAATGAATTGAGCCTTCAATGAAACTGAGCCCACCTTTGCCGAAAAATCAGTGTCACAATGCTTGCCATACATCGACGGCCATCGATACTTGGCATGCTCGAGCACCAGATTTTAGACCTACAAGGGTAGTTTGGCTCTAACAAGGCTCGATCTGAAGAAGCACCTGGCACCTGGGAATAGGCATCGGCATCGGTTTCGGCCTTTTTTGGCCTGGGCTCATGCTTCTTCAGCTCGAGTTTCTGCGTCTCTACTCTGTCAAAAGTGATGCTTGCAGCGAGTTGGAGAGCGTCAATGATGCGAGCGGCCGGAGGCTGATATGATATTATCACAGGTGGAAGTAGAAATGGCTTCATCCAGAACTGTATGGATCAGACCATGGCATAGTTACATATCGACAATTAGCCAGGCCAACTCAGATTCCTTCAAGCGATCGACGCGCACTCAATGGTAAGAAGGATCCGTTTGGCTGATGGACGGGATTCAATGAGACAGCTTTTGCGCATTCATGAGGGAGCGCACATAACGTGTCTTAATGGAGTCATATGGAAAGTTCGCATTGTTCCGCTTTTCAGCTAGATGGAGCGGCGCGACGCGCTCCATTACACTAACGACCGTTGCGAAAATAGACATAATATCATGTATCGTGAAATCCCCTTGAAAACTGTTCTAATCTAATTGGAGAAAGTAAGTGATCTTGATTGTTAGACAAAACAAATCACTTGTCATATAGGTGTGGCTCGCACAACTGTAGCTGCAAGGTCTGTCCGGCGCTAACAACCCATCTAAACTTGCGCGACAGGAGGCACCCAAATTATTTCCACGACACCCCATAGGAGCTGGTGAGGAAAAGTCGTCTTTGTCTCGGGAGGGCTGTGCGGGGATAGCGAAGGCCTGCATGAGACTCGTCACCGACTGCCAAGTGATTGACCATGACGTTAATGCAGGGCTCCAAAACAAAGTGCGTGAGAATGGACAAGTAAGCCCTGCTTCCGCTTTTCTGGAGACCAAGGCGTAGGCGCCGGGAAAATGTGAAAACATCTAGCCACTATCCGAGTGTCACACCTACAGTCTCTATCTGCCTGTCATATTGACGTATGGGAGGAAAATCGACTACCCGCTCGGAGACAGATTCTAGATAAATAATACAAGGCAACTTGGTTGACATTGGAATCTTCATTGTGTCTGAAATTTATAAGATATCCCCCTTGAAGCTGGAGAGCATTCTATTACAATAGTAGAAGGGTGTAATATAACATTTGGTGAGAAACGAATCTTACAATGACGAAGAGACTAGCGATTTAACAATCCCAGCGACGAGAGCAATTGTATTTTGACCTCCCCTTATTTTTTCTCCAGCGTCGCGCTTTGTTCTCCGATACTCCGCCAGCGGGCATTGGAAAATTGCCGCGCAGTGTGCCGCGCTGCTGCGACTGCCGCGCACTGAAGAAATCAAGCAAATATGCTTATACAGACTAAAGAGGATGTGATTCTGGAGGGCAACACAGTTTATCTGGTTGATTCTAGAACTATCCTGTAGCTATCACAACAATAAATATAAAAATCTGTGTGAAAGTATGTGATACTGCGCGGCACTCATTCCAGCCTGCGCGGCACTAAATGTCTGCGCGCGGCACATATAAATGCCTTCTAGCCATCCTTTTTACTGTCATCTGCTTCAATAATAACTTGGATCCAAGCTGCACAGAGTCTAATATCACATAGCATGTAGTCTCTCAGCTATCTTCTTGCTGGTTTCATAAGCTAATCTCCTGTTAAAATCCCAGGACTTATCTGGTCTGTCTATCAGTATTTTAGTCAGTACAAAAGGCCATCCTGCAGCCTTTGTACTGTTTTCAAACTACCACTTCAAATCAAAGAGGTATTTTTTCTCATTTCATGCTAGATACATACAAATGAAATCTTTGTGTATTTAGTAGCAGGTCATCTTTCTACCCTATGCTCTCCTAGTGTGCTTCCAGGATATGAAATACAGAGTAAGTATCATTGTCAAAGTGACATAGCTTATTAGTGGACTGTATCTAGGTTCCCTTTACCTCTTTTATGCATCCAGATTACCATGGTAAGTAATATTCTCTTTATTTAGTGTTGAATTCATTCACAACTGACTGTTCTAAAGGCCCTAGTTTAGTGAATCATGGTAATTGCTCAAAACTATCTCCTAAGCCTGATAGCTTTGATGTTATGTACAAACTAGCTACTAATTCTGATCAAACTCTCTGTGACACAAGGAAAACTTCTGAAACTAGTTCAAAAAAGTTGAAACATATACAATGTATGTGATCATCCATTAATTATTCTAATGCTACAAGCCTTCCTTCTGAAGTGGAAGCTAGTAACACATGAGTACAATGAAACACCTTCCTGGGATGGTCAGCTAGATGGTTATTAGTCACATAACCACCTACAAATAGTGTTTGGGAAATATTCACATCTGGTGACTAGTTTACATCTATTTTAGGTGATAAAAGAAGCAATTTTCATACTCCTGCACTGGAGAGAGAGAAAGTTACAAATGATAAGTCTTAATATGAAAATTCCAATTGTTTGATTATTATTCATACTCAGACACATACTATAGGTATCAGTGAACAGCTGCCACAAAAATTATCAATGTGACTGGAAATAAGTATATAAGTTATGTGATATATGAGTCTACATTGTGTCATTAATTGCAAGGCATTCTCCATACTAATAAGGAGACACATAGACATTTGTGTCCAACTTATAATTACATCTATTGGAGGGTGGAAAGGCAAAGTTGTATAGGATCCTATATGAATATCTTAAACTGGTGCTCTTATGACTTCTCAGCTCTTGGGTATGTTCAGGCTGGAAAGCCTTTAACAGGGAGCAAAGTTGAAGCAGTGTAACTCAAAAATAGACTAGTCATGTTTAATGGTATTCTTATTCTTACTGAACAGGTGTCACAGTCCACTCCCAGACCAATCTCTGAGCCTTTGGAGCTTTGGGCCCAAACCCCCAATCACCATGTTTCACCTATTCATACCTCGTGTTTGATCTTCCCCTTTGTAGCTTATGACCCTAACTTCAGTCATTCAGTCCCCAAATCCCAAACCCCTCCATATATAAGCTACTTGTTCATGTTGTCACGATCACAATATGGACACCTTGTCTATATCATTGTCCTTCTGAACCAATCTTTCCGAATGGATCTTCCAAATCCCAAATCACCCTTGCCTCAATACTTCACACACATTTGATCCAGTCACCCAATCCAGTTCAGGAATCACTCCATGAAGTGTTTAGTGTGTTGGTATTATAGGTTATTACAAGCGGTAGAAGCTACTTACAGTATTAGTAAGCAACTAGTACAGTAGCTTAGCTGAGTTTGTATTAGAACCTTAACACGTTTCTACCTGATACTTCCATGCGCAAGGCCGGTTACTGCCTCTGCAGGTAGCCAGCTGCATTAGAAGTTGCAACAGGTTATGGGCCCCGAGCAAATGTGTTCCCAGTTTGCCACTGGTAAAACTTGGCTGGCTGGGACTTGGAAAAAGTCCCGGAGGTCGACCCATGGCATCCATCACGCAACTGAACCGCATGAACGTCGCACCCTACCCGCTTGGCTTAGCAGGATCTAGGGGATGCAGGACACAGGTATGGATGGCCACAACAAGGTATCGACCGGCGCATTGGGACCACGTTACCGATCCCAACATTCAAAGCCCTGCAGCAACTAGCAGGCACTACTCACCAATACTTACAAATCTTCAACTTACATTTTCATTTGGGTCTGAATCTACCTACAAAGTACTAGTGGTACTACTGCTACACGCAACCCTTACCACTGTCCAAGTCAACGACCTACCGCTCAAGAATATGACCGGCACATTGTTGAGGGGGTGGGAGTTATGAGTGGTGAAGGGATGGTAGAGAGATGAGCAGTCAGGGAGGGGACATACCATTTATTGCATAGGATGCGCGAAGGGAATGCGCGAAGGAGCATCACCTGCAGAAGGTAACTGCATAAAAAGACCGAGGGCGGAACCAGGGGTCGCACACAGTAAGATACTGTTCAAACGGTCAGAAGGGCGGGACATATGGACCGCAAACAGAAGGCACTGTTTACTTGACCGGGTGCAGACCAACTTACCGCAAGACAGAGGGCAACTGTATAAAATGGCCAAGGGTACATGCTCAGCTACTAATGCAATCGGATAATGGTATAGACACCCACCGGCTCAGCACAAGACCGCACAATGGAACGTGAAGCCGACCCGAGTTCCCATCGCTGGCCCAGGTCAACAACCTGTGACTCAAGATTGGAGTGCGCATGTAGTTGAGGGGGTGAGACAGTAAAGCGCGATGGAAACAGGAACTGGAAGGGAGGGAATGATGTAAGGATGCGGATGAGGAAGATGAAGGATGCAAATGGACGCACCTACAGACCAAGGCTGGATGGGACCCTTCCCAGCCTGACGATGGATCGCACAAGCCTGAGCTAGACGGCTACGGATCGCACCACCAATAGCGATGACCAATGCGGATCGCGAGGTCGCTCACGACGTGCCGCAATCCTGACAAAAGAACGTGATCAGTGATAGGACAACAGAGCTGACTCACCATACAGCGGTGGCAATGCCACACTCAATGCCGCCATCGACGGCAAACGTACTTGCAGGTGGCGCCTGCTCACGAAAACTAGCCACGATACATACCTACGCACCAACTAGGACCAACCGCGATCCGGCGAAGGATCGCGTAGTCGCAAAGTCAACGGTGCATGGATGGGGACGTGTCGCAGCATCCGCACATTAAGATAAGCGGCGATGATCAGTACATGAAGAAAAGGAAGTGGAAGCACACCGTTCAATATCAGGAAGATGATTCGTTCTCGTCACACATAACGGGAGAAGTTTTCTCCCTGACAATTAACGAAATCACGCTCAGCGACAGCCTACCAAGTCACCGGGAGGTACGCGGAGATAGTGTTGCTTTTCTTTAACAGCGATAGGCTCGAGAATGTTGGCGACAGAGCAAACTTCGTGAAGCAGCCTCGCGTGGGATACTCGAACGCTCACCTGTCGACACGGTTATAGGACACGTTCAAGGCTTCTCCTTGGAATCAGGAGATACGCCCTTTTCGAAGGTTCCAGTGTGTCGCAACACATGCCACCCGATCGGAACCAGCTACGGGGATTGGACGCGTAAGGGTCAGCATCCCAAACGGACATCGCTGCGCGGACGTCACCTTGAAGATTGCCTGGACCTCAGTCATCTTGATCTAGTTGGCCAAGTGCAACGCTACAGGCTTTACCGTCATTAAGGACCGCACCTGCCAAGATCCTAGAGCGAACCGTCGGCCGGATTCCTTGGATCCACGGCCTGTACCACGTCGAACAACGCGGAACCAAGTCACATGACCCCGCGCGTCGGTACACGTGTGGACACACGTGCAACAACCCGAAGGCCAAACCACCAGCGCTGCTGAGCGCCGTTCGGAACTTTTTTCATAGGCAAAGTATTCTGTTTTATATTTACACACTTACACCGCATGGACATGCATGAGACCAAGCGTACGCTTCTACGCTTGAGGGGGTGTGTTGGTATTATAGGTTATTACAAGCGGTAGAAGCTACTTACAGTATTAGTAAGCAACTAGTACAGTAGCTTAGCTGAGTTTGTATTAGAACCTTAACACGTTTCTACCTGATACTTCCATGCGCAAGGCCGGTTACTGCCTCTGCAGGTAGCCAGCTGCATTAGAAGTTGCAACATAGTGAAACAATCAATAACCAGGTCCAATCATAATCTTTTCTGGAAGAGAAGCACCCTGACTATCCCCATCACTATCCCCATCTTTTCCAATGAACTCATTGATTGAGTTATTTCTATTGTGTGGAAGCTTGCGATGACATTTCATATCATCATACTCTATGATATGAATGTTCCAGGCCCTCAGGATCACCCTCCAAAGGATTTAGGGACGGTTAGTTCTACCCGAAGAGCCATGCGATTCGGAAACATGTTTCAAGAGTTATTGTTGGTCCGTTAATCTTTTTCTTCATTCACAATTTTCCTACCACCCTTGTTCTTTGTTTCCTATGATCTTTAATTAGTATACATGTACCTTAGCTACTTTCTGACCCTCACAGACTCTTTCCCATTCGCTCTTCCTTCCGAATGGTTCAGTATATAGCTAGCACATTCGCATGTATATTCCCTAGTTCAATTATTGTATGTCAACTTGATTCTTCTACTCACACTTGCCAACTCGTCCTCAACTCACCTAAAACAACAACTTGATACTTGAGTAAGCACTCCAATTTTACTTTTATTAGTTAAATCCACTTCAAGGAATGTAATATCATTGGCTGTGATTGACATTGACTGCCAAGTTCATTCAATCTATGAGATAGAATCCTTTCAGAACCTTTATCTCTTCAGAACAATGCATTTTGTTCGCAAACATTCCGAAAGCCATTCACTTTTACTGTAGGATTTCTATTCACCTTCGAAAACCATTCTATTATCATTAGGAACATTTCCGAACAGATTTACTAACACAATATTCATCCACAACCTTTATCACTGTTATTCGGATTCTGACACATGTATATGGAAGCTAGTTCTGATATTGACTAAGATACCCAATATAACTCTATCTTCTAATTCCCACACTCCCTTGTCCCCTTCACTAAGGTTATGCCCAAACTTCAGGTGATTTCAGGCCTTGTCCAAAATGCAGGACAGGACTCTGAGCTAGTGTAGCAAATAAGCTGAGGCCAAGTCCCACTTGACTCATTTGCTAAGCCTCAGCCCTCCTTGGCAACCCAACCCTGAATCTCCATCAACTCTATCTTGAGTCCCAACCCCATTTCTGTCTCCATTCTGATCTAGTTCTTAACAACAAGTCATGATTCACCATTGGTTTGACAAGAACATGCCTAAACAACAGTATCCCAAGGAAAAATGGCTACAATGTGTTCCAGTTGCTCATGCCATCACACTCATGATTCTGCATCAGAACTATAATACCCTTGTTTCAGACAATGACTTTGTTGCAAATATAACAGAGGCTCAGTCATATTCATTGCTACTATCAAAGGCATGGGATTTTCAGTATTCCCATGATACACCCAGAGCACCTCTAGATATTGATAACAAGACAATTGGTCTTCTGGAGAGAAGGATGTTTGAAATATCAAAGGTAGCAGTTAACTCTAGTTATCAGCAGTGGGGGTTAGATGCAGGAGAACATCAGGAGATGTGGAGTCCCTGTATGTAGGCTACATACCTGAGTAATAGAATCTTGGAGACATTTCTGAAGCCACAGAAACTGAATATCAGGTGAGCTTGGGATTTGTGATGCCTGGATATGATATTGGGCCCATTCTCATATTTTTCAAAAGTATGGTGATAAATTCAGTGATGGAAGCTATAAGAAACCTGAAAGCCATAATTCTGTTTCACTCCCAAGGCCAAACTTTAAGCATAAGTAGGAGGATGAAAGTAGAGATTATTAGAAGATGAGTTTGAGAAAATGAAGATTTATATCAGGCATAATATCACTTTTTATCATCCTTTAACAGTTGAAGAGAGTGACATGGTTAGCAGATAGTGACTAGATATGATATCCATGTATTCTTCAAGAACAAAGGACAGTTGAGAGTTACTAGAGTGATAAATTTTCATGCTATATGTATATATTATGAAGGTTTGGTGACCTTAGCCCGTATGGGCCACACAAAGTCATTGAAGACTTGCGCGGCACTGTTTTCAGGTGGGCGGCAGTGCCGCGGCAATGACCATATTTGGGCATCATTGCCGCGGCATTGCCGCGCAACTGCCGCGCTGGTGTTTTTGAGACCTCAGAGCAAATTTTTGGTCTAGGGGACTTAAACAACAACATAAGGATAAAACAATGGCCATAACAACTTCCAATGTCATCATGCTAGTGATATCAGTGTAAAAGAGCTCTAATTGAAGACAAAACAAGCTGATATTGTCAAATTATTACTAGTTATTGGTCCATTAAAAAAATTTCAGTTTTCAGTTTTTCTGATATTATGATGTAGGAGGAGAAAATAGGAATATTCATCGAGGTGCGGCGTTGACAGGTGTGCTGGTTCATTTTATTTACAATTTTGAGTGCTAGCGCAGCAGCGCGGCAATGCAGCGCGGCAATTTCCCAAGGCCCCTCCGCCAGCTGTCCCTTGCCAAGCGCCGCATAATGGATACAAGGTGTTCATCAAAATTCAACCAAGAAGGCAATGAAAAGGAATCCTTGTACTACGAGGTTAAATACTCAAGAAGTTTGTAGGATGGATTCAACATACAAATCCTCGCCATGCCGTTATCACAACAGCGACCGCTCAACATACAAATCCTCGCCATGCCGTTATCACAACAACAGCGACCGCTCAATATCCTTGCCATCGATGGCGGTGGAGTCCAGGGGCTTTCTGCATTATTAATCTTGAAGAAAATTATGGTCCAGCTCCAATTTTCTGCTGGTCGGGAGTTGGCACTGTTCCCATGGCAGATTTTTGACATCATTTGTGGAACATCGACGGGTGGTCTTATCGCAATCATGCTTGGCCGGCTTCGCATGAGCGTAGATGACGCGATTTATCACTATCGTGACTTCTGCAAAACAGTCTTTAGCTCCCCAAGATGGTTCGGATACGCACGAAGGATGGTCTTCGGTACACCTACTTATTATGGATCAACCTCAGAAAGATGCATCAAGGGGATAGTGGCGCAGTCCGATGCCACGGAACACGACGAGGAGGCGCTTATGCATGAACCTTTTTCGGAGGACTCTGACGGACTGTATTGCAAAACTTTCGTTGTGGCGACAAAGAGGCATCATGCAGACGGTTCACCCGTGCTATTTAAATCCTACGCAGAGGAAGGCGGTTATAAAATATGGGAGTGTGCTCGCGCAACCACCGCAACGGTAGGGTACTTCGAACCGATCAAGATTCGGATGGACGCCTCACCAATCACATATATTGTAAGATCAAGTCCTTTGACTCCTCAGTGCTGTTTGAACCATATTTTTTTCAAGGACGGCGATTTGGCTGCAAATAATCCATCAATTCTCGCCCTTGACGAAGCTCAGCGTTTGTTTCCAGACCAACCTATCAATTGCTTCTTATCCCTGGGGACAGGACTTCCGGACATGGTGAAAATGAAGGGTAATTTGATTGGATTAGGCAACGCTTTCCAAGACCTCAACAAGGATTCCGAATCTGTTGCTGGACAAGTTTTCAAGACTTTTCAGGGAGAACCCCAGTCGTCCTACGTCCGATTCACGGTTGATCACGGCCTCGAGACGGTGAAATTCGACGAATGGGATCGGAAAAGTACCTTGTCCGCCGTTACAGATGGATACATGAGTTACAACAAGCAGGGAGTAGCTCTAGACCGTTGCGTCGAGGCGTTGAAACTTAAGGCTGAATGGATAAGGGCACAGAGAGAATTACAGTAATATAGGGCGCATGGACTGGCCTTTGTTGTTATATGTGGCGAATGAGACACCAATACTATCCGATGAACTCAGAGATGGAAGCTACCCTCAGTACTCCTTTCAGGACCAGCTACTTCCTTTTAATCCTCTGTGGTGAGGTGTACAGTGTCGTAATGTTAGATATAGATAATCCTAGACGATGGATAAAAAAGAATTCTGAGCACCATTCCGTCATGGAAGCAATGACAGCTCTGCTGCGAACAATGCCCAAGCAAAACCACTACCAAGGAAAGTCTTAGCCATCGGAGCAGCTGGGGGCATACCCCTGGATCCCAAAGATCACGAAACAGTTGCCGGATGCAGATTACTTTAAGAAAGTAGCTTGTAATCGATGGTAAAAAAGCATACGTCCATACCAGTATTATATGTCAAGAAGTTTACAATGACAAGGGGAACCACGCACACGCGCTGGGAAGCACTAAAGTTAGATTGAGAATTGATATAACACACGACGCCCTTCATCACACGAGCTGGTGTACCACTTGTAGTGTCCTTATAATATTACAATGGTGGAAAGGTAAGTTATTCCAGTTAGGGTAGAGCGGTATTGAATATTATTAACACATGACCTATGATCTTTACAGAAAGCGATGTCTTTGTGTTGTTGGTTGCGTCCTGATTTGACTCTTGCCCCCATACGTTTTCTCTAGCAGATGTCCCAAAAAAATCCCTCAACAACCTTTGCTTGAATGGGGGAGGAGTCCGTGGTTTGTCTTCTTTCATCGTATTGAGCCAAGTCATGGAAACTATACAGACCAAGCTCGATCACGCCAAACCACCACTTCCCTGCACAATGTTCTATTTGATATGTGGCACATCCACAGGAAGGTTTGCTCTCGAAACTATCAACATCCTGAAATTCAACGCATTCAAAAC
>QMFG01016963.1:0-14265 GCA_003314545.1 Ramaria sp. MG151
CCCAAGGTTCTTGTTGCGTTAGGTAACTCGCTGCAGCTTTGTACCTGCCGTCGCCTCGCAATGCTTGCAGATAAAGTACGCTCTGATTCCACGTTTCATATCCCAGTTGTCGATTTCAGCTATTTTCGCAACGCCAAGACCCTTGTTGAAAAGCAACGCATTGGTAGAGAAGTCGTTGATGCTTTTAAGGAGGTACGATTTAAATCACTCTTCTCTTTCCTTTCCAGCACGATGGCAATCTTCTAGGTAGGATTTGTGTACCTCAAAGGTCATGGAGTGCCAGACACGACTGTGAAAGATGTATTTCAGAAGGTGACAACAATGCCTCCATATCCATAGCAGGACCTCATGAGGACTATAGAGTGCGCAATTCTTTAATCTGCCCTTGGATGTAAAGGTGAATGAGTGGTTTCTGAGTTTAACACCCTCGGATCCAGCATTGACGAAGTATTCCAGAGCATATTGGCGTGGGATGGTGAGAGGTCTGGCAATCTTGATGTCCTTCAATGAACCGTTTTCATGATTAGACCCTCGAAATAACCGAGGATACGTCCAAACTGGCAGGGAAAAATTGACTAATGGTACTCATACCTTTGCATACTGTGTTTATTCCTATACAGCCACTCAAGGGTGTTTGGCCTGCCAGCGGAGGAGGTCTCAGCATTACGTGCGGAGGCTCCTGACTTCAAGGAAAGCATGGAGATCGGCCGTGATTGGGACGTGACGTGGAAAAACAAGTGGCCTCGGGAATCTGACGTCCCCGGGTTCAAGACCACAATGAAAACCTTTTTCCAAGTAAAGAGACTCCAATATGTTAACAACAAGTCACTGAAACTCACCTCAGACATGTCATGAACTTCACACGTTGGTTATGAGCTCTGTGGCACTGGGTCTAGGTATTGAGGAGGGATTCTTCGAGAATCAAATAAATGAGCAATATCACAACCTCAGGTAGTTCACTTCTTTCTGGGATCTAGTACGACGAATGATTCGTTCCCTGCTGTAAGGCTTCTTTCGTATCCCCCCATCAAGAGTTCTATCCTGAAGCGGGAAGGACAGGTACGAGCCGGGGCTCATTCTGGCAAGTGACGATATTCGTTTATGTGCCATAAATTCTAAAGAGTTCTCGCATTCCATTAGATTATGGCTCCGTAAGCTTTGTGTTCCAGGACTCCGTACGTAACAAATAATCTGACCTGGGAAGCGTTCCTTATCGAAACTCTTAGGTGGGAGGTCTGGAAGTTCAAAATCCACATACGAAACATTTCCATCCTGCCATTCCAATTGTTAGTCGTTCTCGATGCTGATTAATGTCTTTCATTCACCCTTCTTTCAGGAAGGAACGATAGTCGTGAATGTCGGTGATTTGCTGGCACGTTGGTCTAATGATGTTCTTCGAAGCACACTTCATCGAGTCATCGCTCCGCAAACACCTGTCGACGACGATTTTGCGCCTGCGCGACAGTCTGTCGTTTTCTTTTGCAGTCCGAATGCTGGGGCAACGATTAGTTGTCTCCCTAATTGTACTTCCAATCACGTAAAGTATGAACCAGTTACCACCGAGGAGTATATTGTAGGCCGGTGAGTGCTTTTGATTTGGTTTTTCCGCACTTACTGAGCCTCGACAAAGACTTGCTGCCACATATAACTAGTAGACATCTCTCTACCATATGATAGTAGATGGCCATTTTACACCTTATCCAATCTGGTGCTTCTCTCTCATATATTTCATCTGCAGGTTGACCATCATAGGCTTGCTCTGTGATTCTGAGACAATGAATAGTGGATGCACCAGAGGGATAGTCACTTTGTCAAGGGCTTGATACCATTTGTTTACCTATTTTGTTTTCTTTCATTCTTCCTGTATTTGAAAATCAGATGTTATGAAAAAAGCTGTGAATAAATAGGAAATAAGCCCTTGTATAGTAGTATTATTTAGGGCACAATGCAGTGCACCTATGACTAGGTTGTGACATCATCCAAATAGTAAAGTCACGTGACTTGTGCTTAAAGTTTATTTGTTGTGTATCTTGAACGATCACATCTTCTGGAAAAGCTTGACTTTGTCCTGTTGGTGGTGAATACCTGAGGCCTAGAGTGCTGAAGGATGAGTATAGACAGAGAACAGAGTAATCAATTGGAGCTGTCAAGTTACAGTGCTCCTAAGGTGCAAGTGCCCACCTAGGTTGGTTAGACACATGGTGTGTGATGTGATGTAACTGTGACCATGACCGGTATAACTGTGACCGTGACCATGACATCTAGAACATTCTAGACTATTCTTGAACTTGGTTGCTTGACTTGTTGAAACTTGAATTGTTATTTTACAGAGAGAGGCAGAGGCCTTTATATACAGGTCTACAGCAACCATGCAAGGATGATGCAAAACGATGCGATAGAGGCGCTTGGTAAGAATAGGGGTAGTGCATGACAAAGCATGAGAACAAAGAGTACAAGAAAGGAACCAAGAAAGGAGTATCTGACAAAGCAGATAAGCGAAAATGTGTCAGGATAGGGGAAAGAAGTGTGGAGTGGGAATATTAGTACAAGAATAGAATGTCAGTTAGTAATGATGAGAAAAAGTTATCAAACATAGAACAAGGCAAAGGTCAGGTGAAAAATAATAAGAAAAGAGAATTGAATATTTATTATATTTGTTTTGTATTTTGTTTGAGTTTTATTTGAATTTTATTCAAGTTCCTTTAAGTGCTTGTTTGATAATCTAAGCGGAGTTCTATTGAGATGCGGGGGATGCACTGATGCGGGAGCAAAGTGTCAGCACTAAAAGTTCACATACACTGATGTGAGCTTTGTAGATAGAGATATAGCGCAAACTTAGCAAAGTTGGGATAATTCTTGAGTCGTATGGATCACTTGAAATGAAAGTAAACGGCCAGTGATGATTTACTAACAGTGCAAGTGTTGTAGAGATATCAAGCAAGAGATTCAGAATATGGGAGACTTGTGGAGTTTTTACTGCCTTAGATTATACCGAGCACTACAAGTGTATTTAAGGGAAAACCTAGCTAGTGAGTGTCCTTTGTGAATCCAAGAAAAATAATAGGGTGATGGAGCAGTTCTGGGGTTGCAATCTACATGAGGGATAAAATGCACAAATGTGTAACTAAGATCTATCTAAAGCACCTGAAACCGATCTGTGTGCTATAGGAACTACAGATCTTGCATGCAACAATTATTTTCAGCTGAAAGAACAAAGAAAAAGAGAGAGAAAATTTCTGAAACTTCATTTTGAAGCTCCAGGCGCTTGTCTAAATGAAATGGAGGTGATCAGCTTCGTTTGGGGATTGGTGATGATAGGGGTGACTTGAAATGGTAAATAGAATGCTTCATGTGTGTGTCACAATCAGGATTTGTGTCTTACTCCACCTTCTGAATCATCCGAACAACTTCCTTCCGAATTGATTCTTCGGAATCCAAACCATCAACAATTTCATCACACATGTACCATTCAATCTTTTGTCACCCTTAACACCAGGATTTACCCTGATAACATCACAAGGATCCAACCAATAGATCAGGTCCTGTTATTACCCTTTCCTCAGAAAAGAAGCATCTACACTATCCCCATCATTATCCCCATCTATTTCTAGGAACTCAAGATCAGGGTCGATTCTATGCTTCTAAAAGCTTATGGTGACAGGATATACGATTCAATATGTTGACACATTCATCTCTGACATTCAGGGTCGTTGTTTGAAGAAGTAGCACAAGGGTTCCTCTATCCAAAAAGACGCACGATTCGGAAACAAGTTTCAGGATTTGTTTCCAGTTTGTTAAATCTTTTTCCTATTCACAATTTTCCTCCAACCCTTGTTCTCTATTTTCTATGGTGGTTAATTAGCATACATGTACCTTAGCTACTTTCCGATCCCTATGGACTCCTCCCCTTTGCTCCTGCTTCCGAACCATCTAGTATATAAGCAGCACATTCGCATGTATGTTCCCCAGTTCAATTATTGCACATCTACTTGATTGATCTACTCTAACTTGACAACTTGTCATGAACTATCTTGAACAGCAACTTCACTTCAAAGTAAGTACTATAAGACTTATCTATCTTGGTTCAAATACACTTTGAAAGAATGTAAAACCATTGGCTGTGATCGACATAAACTGAAAGGTTCATTCAATCCATGAGATAGAATCCTTTTGGAATATCTATCTCTTCGGAACTATGCACCTCTTCTTCGCAAACATTCCGAAAGCCATTCACTTTTACTGTAGGATTCCTATTCACTTTCGGATATCATTCTATTAGTATTAAAACATTTTCAAACATTACTACTAACACTATATTCACCTATAACATTCATCTTTGATAATTGAATTCTGACAGTATAATTGAACTGACAACTACAGATAAAAGCATTCTATCCATTCTACAATGTCTAGCTTACGGGGAGAACAAAATGTTGTCCGAAGGACTCGCTCCGCAGGACCTGCAACCACCCCTTTGCCACTACCTGGGCGAACAACGTTTATTACCCTAGATGAATCCCCAATGACCCCACTGCCCACCAAACACATCAATAGGGAAACGAGTAATCGTTCTATTCTGCATATGGCACAGGCTCAATTCAATGTGCTATTGGATTTGTGGGAAAAAAGAATCAAAGAACAAGATGAAATCATTCGTCAACTACAATTTGAGTGCGCGAATATCCCAATTTGACAGACTTCTGAATATTTGCCCACTATGCGAATGAGTTTACATCAACCTTCGACACCCCTTCAAAACATGAGGCCAACCTCTATGGCTAGATTGGAAACCCATGATAGATCTTTTGCAGTCCCATTCAACTGTATTCTGAATCCCCCAAACACATTAACCTCTAGATGAATTCTTGAAAATGGTGGTGCTACACAGATGGTCTTTAAACCACCATACCCATCAAAGGACCCCATTTAGAACCCCAATGATGCTCCTTTTATTATGCCTGCATTTCCTCAACCTCATCGACCTGGTACTGATTCCTTTCAGAATTGACCACAGTTGGTATATCCAAGTGCACCACCTTTGGATCCCTTCATTTCTCATCAGCGCAATACCACATCCCCAACTGATTCACCCAATACAGGTCATGACATCGCAATACCCTGACATAGACCGACCAATGACTTCGAAAGTATTTCAAAGGCCTACACAACTCGTATCATCTCACCACAGTTCACAACCACCTAGTTCTCATACTAGATCTCATTCATCTGTACCAAAGGAAGAACTTCCCATTGATATCCCTCGGCCTGGTGGCAACATCCCACCAAATGTTCCTCATTCTTTCGGACCTCCACCTGGAGTTCCCTGGACTGGAGGCTATCCAGGATATGGCCCTCCCTTTGTAGATCATCCTTTTGGAGATGGCCCTCCTGGCCCTCCACCATTCGGACCCCCTTTCGGACCACCTCCACCACCCCCACCTGGTGGATCTTCGGGATTTCCCCAGCATCCTGGCAGACCCCACAATCCATCAGCTGGCAATCAGTGGTATCCCTATTATCCTTACCCTTACCCTTATCCTTATCCACAGAATGTTGCACTGGACGCGATGTAGCAAAACCTGACAAGTTTACAGGGAAAGATACTCGACAGCTTCACCCATTTCTTGCAAGCTGCATCATGGCATTTGACAACAAGCCCCAGAAGTTCAAAACCGATTGCCAATGAGTATCCTATGCAGCATCCTATCTTTCCGAAATTGTATTAAGCTGGTGGCAACCTATTCTTTCAGCATGCATTGAACCTCCGATTTGTAACAATTGGGGGCTCTTCATCAAAGAACTGAACACCCTTTCGGCGAGGCTGACCTCAAACAGGCCTCCAAACGTGCACTCAAGTGACTCAAAATGCAAGACAATCATCGTGTCAATCGCTATGTGACTTCATTTTCGGAACATGCTTTGTACACTCATTGGAATGGTGCTGCTCTTTATGACACCTTTTACGCAGGGCTCGCACAATGACTCAAAGATCAACTGCTCACCTTTGAACATCCATCTACTTTAGAAGAGCTAAAGAAAATCGCACTTTGCACAGACACCTGTTATTGGGATTGTCAAAGTGAATGACAAGCTCTACCTTCTACCTCACATGTAACAGCTGTATCAACACCCACTGATTCCAAGACAACAACCAAAAATGTTGCTAACCCTTCGATCCCGTCGGAAAGGAAAAACCTCACAGGTATCCTTGATGCCTCTGGACACCTCACGGATACTGAAAAGGAACAAAGGAAAGCGAAGGGACTCTGCCCCTATTGTCGTGAATTACCCACTAAACATACAAAGGATTGCAGATACCAAGAGCCAACACCTGGCATTTCTCATGCAACCTTCACCCTAATGGTGGATCCACAATCCGCATTGCTCGAAGAAGTCTCCGAAGAATCCGACCATTTGAATTTGGGAAACTAATCAGTGATTCTCCACAGGTGTATGTGACGGGTCGTGCTGCAACCATATGCACCAAAAACATTTCAAGTTTCAATATGTCTTCTCCTGCTCTCCTTGCTAGTCTCACCTCTCAATCTCCAACTTCTTTCATCATCAATGTAAAACTATGAGAACACTTGGAACCTATTCGGACGCTCATTGACTTGGGGGCTACCTCCAACTTCATCGATAGCTCCCTCGTCTCAAAATTGAAACTCCCATGTATACCATTATCTTCGCCCATCACTCTATGTCTTTTCAATGGAAAGCCTGCTACCAGCGGTTTCATTCATAAATATATAAGCACTACAATTATGTTTTCCAAATCGTCTACTCAATCTCTTTCACTACTAGTAACAAAGCTACATCCTTCGGCTCCCATGGTACTGGTGTCAGAATCCAAATAATAGCAATGGATGTTGTGGGTTAGTAAAAGTGTTCGGAAACATCCCAAATAGTAATAGGGTGGTTTTGGAAAGCAAATAAAAATCCTACAGTAAAAGCGAATGACTTTCGGAACGTTTGCGAATGAAGTGCATGGTTCCGAAGAGATAGAGGTTCCGAAAGGATTCTATCTCGTGAATCGAATGAACTTTGCAGTTCATGTCGATCACAGTCAATGGTCTTACATTCCTTGAAGTGGATTTAACTAATAAAAGTTGAATTGAAGGGCTTACTCAAAAAATATACAGTTGTTGGTGAAGTTGAGTTGGGAGCGAGTTTGGCAAGTGTAGGTAGAAAATCAAGTTGACATATGATAATTGAACTAGGGAATGTACATGCGAATGTGCTAGCTTATATACTGAACCATTCGGAAGAAAGAGCGAATGGGAATGAGTCCGTTAAGGATCGGAAAGTAGTTAAAGTACATGTATGCTAGTTAATGACCATAATGAATAGAGAACAAGAGTGAGATGAAGATTGTGAATGGGAGAAGGGTTTAACGAACTAGAAACAAACCCTGAAACCTGTTTCCGAACCGTATGTCATTTCGGATAAATGAACCCTTGTTTCACCTCTTTAAACGACGGTCCTGAGTGACGGGGATGAACTCGTCCATATGTGGAATCGTATGTATTGTTTCCATAAGCTTTTAGAAGCATAGAATCGACCCTGCTATTGAGTTCCTAGAAATAGATGGGGATAGTGATGGGGATAGTGTAGGTGCTTCTTTTCTGAGGAAAGGCCAATAATAGAATCTGGTTTCTTGATTGGGTCCTTGTGATGTTGCTAGGATGATTCAAGGTGTTATGGGTGACGAGGTGTTGGGGGGTTGTAGGTGTGACAAGTCTGCCGATGAAGCAGGTTCCGAAGAGTGGATTCGGAAATGTGATGTTCGGATGGTTCGGGTGGTTCGGATGGTTCGGAAGGTGGAACAGATCATAAATCATGATCGTGACAACTGGGACTGCCCTGGCTTCGCACCACAAATCTGACAATTGATTGGGAGAAGCTCTCTATCACTGTTTCTTCCGGCACTGCTTCCATGCTCCCACACATAACGGCCGCCATGGCCTGTACAATGATCAGCGCTCAATTGATCTTTGACACCATCCCCGAACTCCACACTGCCTCGATGCCACCACCACCGTCAGTTAATGGTTCACCACATCTTCCGCGATCCTTGGGGTATGTCCCAAACGCTGCAACTGATGCTTCAAACACTTTGGAATCTACTCCAAGTGTCTCAACCTCTGGGCCAAACATCTCAAGTTTTCCAGATTACACTCCGACATTGAATGTTTCAGCCAACATTTCTGTACCACCAGTGAACATACCACCCTGTACTTCCAAAGATCCTCTTCCAATGATTCCTGCTGCCAAATTACTCTCCGAATTTCCACCTCTATCTTCAAAACCCACAAAATCCTCCTCTGTACCGCCTACTCCCTTCAAGTCCAATCTCCCAAAGGAAACACCTTCGGAGCCTTCAAAGCTTCAAGCCCCTCACATCAGCATTATCAGTGCAGCTGCGTTTCATCTCTTGATGAAACAGGGTGAAGCTATGTATACCCTTAACCTTCAACCCCTTGTTCCCGAGACCATTAAAGAGTCTCTTTGTGCAGGAGGGGGAGCATGCACCATACACTTCACTGCATGACCAACCACTCCCCAAAGATGAGGACGAAATGCTCAAAGTTGTAATTCCCGAGGAATACCATGAATACCTCAACATCTTTACTCAAAAGGACGCAAAGGATGTTCCACCATATCGTGAATATGATCACACCATTGAGATTGAGAATGATGCACAACCACCCTATGGACCGATTTACCCACTCTCAGGCATTGAACTAGAAGCCCTTTGCGACTACCTCAAAGACATGCTAGGGAAGGGGTTCATTCGGGCATCTCAATCTCCTGGTGGTGCTCCTGTTCTATTTGCCAAAAAGAAGGAAGGGACCCTTCGACTCTGTGTCGACTACCAAGCCCTAAATCGCATCACACAAAAAAAAACAAATATCCAATTCCCCTCATTCCCAATCTCATTGACCAACTCAAGGGTGTGAATATTTACACCAAATTTGACCTTTGAGCTGGCTATCACAACATCCGAATGGCTGCTGGACAGGAATGGAAGACCGCTTTCCGAGCGATATGGTTCCTTCAAATTTCCCGTCATGCCCATGGGCCTTACCAACTCCCCTGCCACTTTTCAACACTTCATGAATGATATCTTTCAGGATATGGCAGATGTTTTTGTTATTGTTTATCTTGATGATATTCTTATATTTTCAAAAAACATTGAGGACCATTGAAAGCACGTTTGGCAGGTCCTCGCGCGTCTTTGGAAACATCATCTCTGGGTCAAACCCAAGAAATCAATCTTCCATTCTAGTTGGGTTGAATTCCTTGGCTTCATCGTTTTGGGTGCAGGTGTCTCCATGGACAAAGCCAAATCAGCTGCAATCCTCGCCTGGCCAACTCCAAAAAACATCAAGGAAGTCCAATCCTTCTTAGGATTCGCCAACTTCTATGGTCAAACCTGAAAAATCAATCTTCCATTCCAGTTGGGTTGAATTCCTTGGATTTATTGTCTCTGGCGCAGGTGTCTCCATGGATAAAGCCAAATTGGCTGCAATCCTCGCCTGGCCAACTCCAAAAAACATCAAGGAGGTCCAATCCTTTCTAGGATTTCCCAACTTCTATCAATGCTTCATCCTCAGCTTCTCGGACATCATCACACCGCTCACCCATCTCACCCGAAAGGATACTCCATTTGAGTAGGGTCCCAAACAGCAGGAGGCATTCGATAAACTCAAAAATGCATTTTCATCTGCTCCTATACTCCTCACTTCGATCCAAAGAACCCGATTGTAGTAGAAACAGATGCATTAGATTATGCAATTGCGGGAATCCTTTCGCAAATCACGCCCAAAGATGGAAACATCCTCCCCATCGCATTATACTCCCAGGGAATGATTCCTGCTGAACTCAACTACGAGATCTATGACAAGGAACTCCTTGCCATCTATGAGGCCTTCAAACAATGGTGCAACTATTTGGAGGGTGCAACCCATGTCATCCTTGTCCTCTCCAACCACAAAAACCTGGAATACTTTGCCACTTTGAAGCAACTCACTCACAGACAGGTTCGGTGGTCCAAACACCTGTCACGACCATGATTTGTGTCCTACTCCACCTTCCGAACCATCCGAACATCATTCTTCTGAATCGATTCTTCGGAACCCGAATCATCGACAAACTCGTCACACATGAACCATTCAACATTCCGTCACCCTTAACACCCTGAATCGTCCTAGCAACATCACAAGGACCCAACCAAGAGATCAGGTTCTGTTATTAGCCTTTCCTCAGAAAAGAAGCATCTACACTCTCCCCATCACTATCCCCATCTATTTCTAGGAACTCAATATCAGGGTCGATTCTATGCTTCTAAAAGCTTATGGTGACAAAACATACAATTCAATATGTTGACGCGTTCATTTCTGACACTCAGGGTCATTGTTTAAAGAAGTGAAACAAGAGTTCGTCTACCCGAAATGACATACGATTCGGAAACAGGTTTCAGGACTTATTTCTAGTTCATTAAATCTTTTTCTTATTCAAAATTTTCACCCAACCTTTGTTCTCTATTTTCTATGGTCATTAATTAGCATACATGTACCTTAGCTACTTTCCGATCCCTAACGGACTACTCCCCATTCGCTCTTGCCTCTGAACGTCCCAGTATATAAGTAGCACATTCGCATGTATGCTCTCCAGTTCAATTATTGCACGTTTACTTGATTGATCTACTTGACCTAACAATTCGTCATGAACAATCTTGAAGAACAACTTCACTTTGAAGTAAGTCCTATAAAACTTATCAATTTGGGTTTGATTACACTTCGAAAGAATGTGACCCCATTGGCTGTGATCGGCATGAACTAAGAGGTTCATCTGATCCATGAGATAGAATCCTTTCGGAACATCTATCTCTTCGGAACTATGCACCTCTTTGCAAACATTCCGAAAGCCCTTCACTTTTACTGTAGGATTACTATTCACTTTCAAATACCATTCTATTCATATGGAAACATTTTTGAACATTCTTACTAACAATACATTCATCTATAACATTTATCTTCGATAATTGAATTCTGACAACACCTTTCGGGTTTTAACTATATCATTTGCTACCGTGCAGGCAGATTGGGTACCAAGCCTGATGCACTCACCCGTCGGGGCGACGTCTACCTGGAAGGGGGGGATGGTGCTTATGCATTAGCCAATCCCCACAATTTTCAATCCATGTTTAAAGCTGGGCAACTCATTTGAGCCATTATTCTCGATTCTGCATCTTTGCTCACATCTATTAAACAAGGACAACTCACAGATCTGATTTCATTCGGACACCTCACACGCCTACAATCAAACACCTTGGCAAACATCAAACATACATCTACACCTGACCCATACACTCTCTCTGATGATGGCTCTGTTTTGCTTTACAACGGACTCATCTACGTCCCTAATCACAACGACATTCGACTTGAAGTTTTAAGGTCCCAACACGATCACCCACTAGCTGAACACCCAGGCATCACCAAAACTATTAGCAACATTTGTCGCCAATACCATTGGCCAAACATGAAGCAGTTTGTAACCAATTACATTGGATCCTGTTTGCCCTGTCGACATGCAAAGTCCATCCATCACAAACCTTTCAGACCCCTTTGATTTCTACCAATTGCCGAACAACCATGGGACTCAATATCCATGGACTTTATTGAAGGATTACCACTCTCCAATGGACATGACATGATCCTTGTGGTGGTCGATCGCCTGACAAAAATGGCATTGTTTATCCCAACATATTTGGATATTGATGCATCTGAAGTTGCCATGATTTTTTTATGAGAGGTGTTTGCTAAACATGGTACTCCCAGCGATATCATTTCTGATCAAGGAAAACACTTCACTTCGAAGTTTTGGACATCACTTTGTGAACTACTCGGGATTAAAGGGAACCTTTCAACTGCCTATCACCCACAGACCGACGGACAAACTGAACGTGTCAATCAAATCCTCAAACAATATCTTCAGATATATATCAACTATCAACAGGACAATTGGGCTAACCTCCTCCCTCTCGCCAAATTCGCATATAACAACACTGCACATTTGGCTACAATGTTGACCCCTTTCTTTGCAAACAAAGGGATCCATCCAAAACTCAAAGTGTCATTGACTTCCATTTCTTTGGAAGATGCTTATAATCACTCGGCAGATTTAAAGGAAGTTCACCAGTTTCTTCGTGATTGAATTAAACACACCATTGCACTTTACACCTCCTCCACGGAGAATCGATGAATGCCCATACCCAACTTTAAAGTTGGAGATATGGTATGACTCGATTCTCGAAATATTCGGACCAAGTGACCCTCGAAGATGTTGATAGGTAATGTTGCGCAAGGGGGTAATTATTAAAAATAACTAGACAACAGTTAGCTCCTCAGTGTAGACAAACACTGATAGTATTACCTAGACAACAGTTAGCTAGAGAATAGTTAGCTACTATGTCTAAAGGTAAAAACCGGTGGGCTTACCTCCTCAGTGTAGACAAACACTGAGGAGCCCCAATTAGCGCCGCCCCATTCCTAAGTGTGGCGCCGGCGCTTCTATCTAAGCATTATACAAATCATAACCAAAGTTGACTATGTAAGTAGTGGAATGAGTATGAAGAATTGAAATGTAACTAGAGGATACTTGATATCCTCAACAGAAGAAGCTTGATCACCGACGATTAGGACCTTATCCGATAACTTCCAAAATCTCATCACATGCCTTTTGACTAGGCTTACCCCTTGATCTGTAGAAAATCCATCCGGTGTTTCATGTCTCTTTACTCGAACCAGCAACGGTGTCAACTATCCCCGAAAGACTCCCGAATCCTCCCCCACCTATCATCATTGACTCCGAGGAGGAATATGAGGTTGCCAGTATCTTGGACAGTTGAATCCGGTGAAGAAAATTGGAATATCTTGTCGCTTGGAAGGGATATGAAGATACACCAGAAGCAACATCATGGGAGCCCAGTACCTATGTAACCCATGCCACTCGAAAACTCGCTGAGTTTCACTTGTTGTATCTGAACAAACCGTCTCCAACATCTTGATTGTTATGTTTTCATTCCTTTTATTCTTGCCATTACACAAAGACAACATTTCGCTTCTATGAAAAATCTTTTATCCATATCCCCTGCTTTATAAAAAACAGAACCTCCTCAATTTAAAACGACCTTAGATGTAAAAAATCAAGTTTTATTGTTGTAGTTACTTTCCTATATCTTTTAACACCTTCCTCACCTCTTCCTACCAATCCATTGTTTTCTTGATTGTTTGCTGTTGTGTTACCTTCACCTGTTGCTCTTTCCGAATCACTGAATGTCCACCTTCCATCAGCTCCCATAACAATAATGCGACTTGGACACAATTCCTTTCGGGCGATGCATCAATCATACCAGCCTTATGCATCGTTTCTATTTGTGTCTTCGGCAGAGCCTGCGATGAGGTGACAAATGAGGACGAAGTCTTTTTCAAAGTTCACGATGTGGCGATAACCCTACGTCCTTTGGAGCTCTCTAACCACAATTCAAATCACATACCCCACACCATACTACCGTCATAGGGACTCTGAAGCTAGAGGGGGGATACCGTCATGATCATGATTTGTGTCTTACTCCACCTTCCGAACCATCTGAACAACTTCCTTCCGAATTGATTCTTTGGAATCTGAATCATCAACAATTTCGTCACACATGTACCATTCAACATTCTGTCACCCTTAACACCATGATTCACCCTGATAACATCACAAGGACCCAACTAATAGATCGGGTCCTGTTATTATCCTTTCCTCAGAAAAGAAGCATCTACACTATCCCCATCACTATCCCCATCTATTTCTAGGAACTCAAGATCAGGGTCAATTCTATGCTTCTAAAAGCTTATGGTGACAGGATATACAATTCGATATGTTGACGTGTTCATCTCCGACATTCAGGGTCATTGTTTGAAGAAGTAGCACAAGGGTTCCTCTATCCAAAAAGATGCACAATTTGAAAACAAGTTTCAGGATTTATTTCTAGTTCATTAAATCTTTTTCCTATTCACAATTTTCCTCCAAACCTTGTTCTCTATTTTCTATGGTCGTTAATTAGCATACATGTACCTTAGCTACTTTCTGATCCCTATGGACTCCTCCCCATTTACTCTTGCTTCCAAACCATCTAGTATATAAGTAGCACATTCGCATGTATGTTCCCCAGTTCAATTATTGCACATCTACTTGATTGATCTACTCTAACTT
>QMFG01016965.1:0-12404 GCA_003314545.1 Ramaria sp. MG151
TCGGGCGACAAGTGGATTGGACGGGAAGAATCCTCGGCAGTCGCCGAGGGGAGCATTGCCTTCTGGGACTGGCAGGGGCCTCATGTGCAAAGTGGCCTGCAAGTGGCTGGGAGCAGCCGAGGACTTCAAAGGGGCTGAGACCCGAACATATCATGTGACCTCATACTTCATTTACCAATCACGTGACCAAGGGGTTTCATGGGCTCAGCCTTAAGGAGGGGGTACTGTCAGAACCCATGCAGAGTTTGATTTCTGAGCCTTTGGATCCTTGGGCCTGAAGCCTGGTTACATCAAACTTGTTTCACATTCCAGTCTCTGCCTATGCTTGATCCATGTTTGATCTCTATTCCCATAGCTCATGACCCTGACCTCAGTCATTTGTTCCCCAATCCCCAAACTTCTCTGTATATAAGCTACTAGTTCATGTACTAAACCTCAGTTCTGATATTTACTAAGATATCCCAATACACTCTCTTGTCTAGTCCCTATGCTCCCTCTGCTAAGGTCATGCCTGAACTTCAGGTGACCTCAGGCCTTGTCTCAAATACCAGGATAGGATGCTGAGCTGGCACAGCACATAAGCTGAAGCCAAGTCCCATCAGATTTGACTGCTGAGCCTTGGCCCCCCTTGGTACTCATCCCTGAACCTCAGTTGACTCTATCTTGAGTTCCAGCCATATATCTGGCTCTGTTCTGATCAGTTCTTAACACTTATATGGTATTATTATCAAGGTAAAGCTTTATGAAAAACCATGTGTTGAGGAGCATGTAGACAAACATAGTATTCAATAATCAACTTCCTATTAAGACAGACAATCACAAGAATCTGTTATAGAAATTGTTGTAGAAATTGGGGCAATAGCTAGCAATCATTCTGGTGGCAGTAGGATTAGGATTGAGAAGTTCTCTAAATCAACAACTCCTTATTCAAGCTGTCATATCGCTTATACAATAGCTACCTAAATCAACAACTATGGCTTTTTTGGTCTTTGTACTAAATAATCTTACAAGGGCTTGCCTCCTCAGTAGCTATTCAAACTGAGGAAGGAGATTGTGACAGGCTCTCTCACCTGCATTTACGCAATAATTGGCTACCTTTGCACTAAATGAATCACATGGTGAAAATCTATTCACTGCTGCTGGTAATACTGAAGGCATCCAAATCTCATCTTCTTTCCTAGAAGCCGAAATGTGAGTACTAATGGTAGAATTGTGCTAGCATTTTCTGTTAGGTAGTGACTGCTTAATTATCATCATCTTTCCCATAAGCTGAGACAATTGTCTGCTAACTCCAGTTGCACACATTTTAACAGTTAAGCAAGCATAACCTGATCTCCTCAGACCCAGCAAGATGCTCTTGTTATGTGATTCTATTTTGGAACATAACACATCCCCAGGTTGGACCTTCCAGGGGCTGTTGAGCTTGTTCAGATACTATTTTAATTTTGCTTTTTTCAGTCCCACCCTACAACAATGTGTAATTGTGTCTCTCTGGCTACTTTTCCCCAGCTATAGCTGGAACTTTTTTTTTTTTTTCTGAAATTTTTTCTCTGTGGTGTGAATAACCGCAGGGCAAGGTACAGTTGTGGTAGAGTTTTTGGGATAAGCGTAGGAGGTTGGGTGGGGGCGTCGACGTCCTTGATTGGACCGGTGGGAGGAGGCGGGTTGTTGTCTGGAGTGGGACCCGCTGCAAAAGCTCTCGATCGACATGTGTCGGTGCGGAACATGCGGGCGTGGACGATGGTTTTTGATCTTTCACTAGCAAGACGTCCCAGCCCTCTGTAGATGCGAAGACAGTAGCAAATAGGCTGCTCACGTCGACTTGAAGAATTAGATTCCCTTGGAACATGTGGCACGTGGACGCGTGCTATGAAGTTTGTCTGGGAGCGAATGAAAACTAGTCATGGAGGCTTTGGCGGCGGTCCCTCTCGCAGTCGCGTTACATTCGAAAGTCAAAAGAAGAATTGGAATGAAGGGCACGTTCTCACAAGAGCGCATCTGAACGTTGGTGTGGTTTTCAGCGGGGGGGATGTAGTAGATCTCAGTGTGGTGTCAAAGTTCTTTTCGCAAGATGGATCCCGAACAATAGCGGCTAGAGTGTATGTCCTTACGAAACATTATTGACCTGTCAAATATCTTCAAGCGCAGCGCCATAACTCCAATGTCATTCACAAAATTGCACCCCGATAGCCAAACAATAAATTACAGAGAGGGAAACACCAAAAAGCACGATCAAATTACAATCAGTCAATCTACAAGACAAAATATTCGTTCACCACAGATGACGAACTACAGAAATACAAGGCGCAGAACACAAATAATCAGACCCTGAGTGGCCCCCTGCCCTATTTCAGAACCTTCAAAAAAACATTCATCAGCTCTCATCTTCGGCTGCATATAAAAAAAAGACATACCAATGGAACATCTCACTGGAAGTTCCAGCAGGTACTCGGGAACAGGGGGAAGGAGGAGGGAAAGGACGAAGATGAGTGGGAGTGGGAGTGGTGGTGGTCGTCCCTCGCAAGCACGCACTGGTCCCCGCCGCTCTCCGAGGTCCCGTCGGTCATCTCCACATCCTCCGTTTCACTCGACAGCTAAAGGTCGACGAGGTCGACGTCCATGTCATCGCTTTCCTTTTCGCGTTCGGAAGCCGTGGAGGACGACGACGAATAGAATGACTTGTGCCATTCCTTGTCAACGTCCATCTTGTAGTCCGAGTCGATGTCGTCCGAGTCCGCGATCCGCTCCTGCTCCTGCGCCTGTTCCTCCTGTTGCTTGTCCTGCTGAGACTGACCAGGGTCTGAGGACTCCTGCGAGTGTTGGGGAGTGCAAGTATCGTTGCACTATCTACACCTCCGGTGAACTTCTCGCCACAGCTACGTGTGGTCTCCCCAGCATCTGGATCCGTATGACCAACCTTATAAAAACAATATACGAAATTTACCGCAATAAGAATCCCAAAAATAAAATAAAAAACATACTGCTCACCGTGGGGAGGGGGGACAAGTCGATATCCTCAGACGCCGACTTAGCAGACTCTTCTTTGTTCCTCCCCTGCATTTCGCCTTCCATCATGTTTCATAACATATAAATATACCCTGAAAGTCAAAAGACGTAAGATTCTATGGCAAATAAGAAGGGGGAGCGGAAAAAAACGAAATACCACATACCTCGTCGGTCTGATTCTCGTCAACCTCCGCTGTTCCACGTTCCATTTCCTGAGGATCGGCAGCATCGGCAGCCTTGCCTTTAGCATGGAAGGGGCTGTCGACGAGCTCGCAGAAGGCCGCACATCTTCGTCTTCCAGGTCCGAGTCCCCATCAAAGATGTCCGACTCCAGCTGCCGACGCGCTGCCTTCCGTTCCCGAGTAGAACCCTTGTCGTCACCTTCGGCGTACTGCTGGTCTTCCAAGAGATCCCCGCCGCCTTCGACATCCGACTCCGGTTCCAGCCGCTCTCCAGCCCCTTCCGTGGGGTCGTCGTTGTTTGGATGGGGGAGAGCGTCGTCGCCGTCGCCGTGGGTGATGTTGTCAGCTTGACGTTCGAGGGCAGACATCGCGTACTCGACGACGTCGCCGATCGATGGTTGGCTGGCGGACAAACGTGACGAGGACGGGTGTGGCAGGCTGGGGGAGTCTGCGGCACTCTGTGGTGGTGATGTCGAGTGCGACCTTTGCGGAAGACCTGGAGAGGCCCGAGATGATCGAAGCGAGGCGTCGCTGCTGATGGATGTAGTGGCGGAGCACGGCTTTGAGACGGATGTTGGCTGCCTTCGGGGCCACTCCTTCGGCTACGACCTCGTCGTCGTGCCTGGCGGGTTTCGGTGTGGGTGGGGGAGCGGCGTGCGCACGCTTCCGTAAGATCCCTTTGACGGGAATCTTGACGCGGTGAGATGTGACTAAAAAATCCACGAAGATGAATCTCAGAGGATCGATAGTAGCCAAAGAGCTGCAAAGTGCATTGACAGAGTCTGATTGTGAAATTTCCCGGAACAAGAGACAGACGTTAACAAGTTTCCGACAGTGTGCGAAGACAGTGTCAAGACGAGGGTACGCTCCTTCTAGTCTGATGTTCCTGACATAGTCCCTGAAATCTGGGCGGGCTTTCAATATGCGAGCTAGAGCGCATGTCTGACCTGGAGATTGCAAAATGATTGTCTCGTAAAGAAATGGCGTGGCGAGTTCCCGCCAAGATCTGCCGACTAGTACGTTCGACACGGAGACGTAGTCATTTGGTCTCCGGAATGTCAGGTGCAACGTTGACTGGAAGTCGCTGTACGGCACAGAGGCGTAGGGGCTGTACGACCGCGCCTGGGACCGGGATTTCTGGGGGAGAGACGAGCGACCTGGTACACTGAACTCTGCCGTCAGAGTGTGGTAAGTGCTGATGATGGTGGCTGTGCTCCTGCCGTTCCCGCTCCCGTTTCCGCTACATGACAGGTGAGAATCCATGCAAAAATGGTAAAATGAAATAAAAACATACAATGCACCGCCATCCTCCGACGACCCAAATCTGTTAGATCCTGGGACGTTTCCAATATAGATGGGGCACGATCTAGAAAAAGCTGCAATTTTGAAAAGGGATGAGTAGAGTAGAATGGCTAAGGGACGGAGGACGACTTACAACGTGGATCCCAGGATCCACACATTCTTTGGGGCTCAGCATCCGGATGTTTAGCCGTTGGTAACCCGTATGCGTTATCCGGTGACGAAGCGGATGTCTAACGAGAGGATGGGAATCAGGACGGCCGGTGAGGTCGGACGTATAAAGAGAATGACGCACCTCATTGTGGCTGGCGCCACAAGCCTGGGACTCCACGGAAACGTTCAAAGAACTCTAAGGTGGAGAATATATGATGAGTGGCCAAAGACGCGGGTGGCGGTGGCGGTGGCAGTGGCAATGGGACTATGGACTCACCAGCATGTTTCCGAGATCATCCATAGACGCATCCTCTAATGATAGTACGGAATCCTATGGCATTGTTGGTTAGCATGGTAACGAAGGTGGGGGGGATGCTACTCACGGATGGCTGGGCGGTGACGAGAATTGGAATCGCGTTCGAAGTTGTCAGCGCAATGCTGGAGACTGAGGTACAGCTGAGCTTCAGCTTCGGCAACCTCGTATCTCAGGGTTGGGAAAAAGTGGGGGGGAGACGCTGCTAATGTGGAGGTGGAGTGGAAGGAAAGCGAAATGGGGCCACTCGGTGGACCCCGACTTATCTTTTATAAGCGGCCATCACATCCAAGCTCGTGCCTCATTTCCCATTCTTTAGCGGGCTTTGAAAAATGTACATTCAATTGTATCCGTCATCAAACGAAAAAAAAAAACTGGTTTCGTATAGTGTAAAAAAGGACAAGTTTTGGTATCGCTTTGCTTCCGCGGCAATTCTCCCACGAAGAAAGGTGATGCCAGATAGGCTGAAATTAAGTTCCACAAGCGAGAAAGAGCGCCCTCCCCAGGAAAAAAACTGGTCGTGCGTTCGTTCTTTCGTTATATTTTCTTTCTTGTCTGCGTTTGTACAAAGAAGTATTATTCGCGTGCAAAGCAAGGAGCTGGACAATTCAATGAGAACCTTAGAATTGACGCCCCCTCGGACACGCTCTGTAGGTCTATTTTTAATTGATCCGTCATTGACTACCAAAATTGGTTAAAGCCAGCTTCGACCCTTTCTAATCGAACGACAACATCTTGATACCAAAATTTTCTCCAAGATGAGGTTGGACTATTAGGCATGCATATTGTTATTGTATATTTAACCTCTTGCTTACAAATCACAGGATCAGATCAAGGAAACATAGACAAAAAAACAACCACACACCCACAGGCATCACAGGATGAAGAATTTAGGGTTCAACACCCTAGGAACCATCTCCCTTAACTCATGAACTAAAATAATAGACATGTGTGAGCTCACACATCCATGAATGACCACATACACCCACATGCACATGTTTGCACACAAATGATTGTCTACCAACACCCATGGACACCAAACATTACCAAAGATAAATATCATAGTAACTGGATTCATTAAATACACTTGTGGTTCTGATGAATCAAATAAGGCAGTAAAATTTCCAAAACTTGTTTATTGTTTCTCTGATAGTTACTCTGCTCAACTACCAGTCCTCTGATAAGGAATTGTCACTGGCCATTCCTTCAGATAAATTGCTATCTATCAGGATCATTATTTATCTCAAAAGTGTTGAGTTTCCTATCAAAGTCTTATCTCTGCTCACACACCATAGCATACAAACATTTAGCACTGAAACTTTGATCCCACAAAGGTGCTTTCACACAACAGAATAGATTCAAGTCAATTACCTAATTGATTGTTGCCATCACAGCTACCTCAGAAAACATCAAAAAGAATAAAAGATAAAATAAAAAAAAGGAAATAAAAAACAATTATCAAAATATTTCTCTATATTCCATCTAGGTTGGAGTACTCACTCAAAGGATGAGTCTATGAATGATCTTGGAAACAGGTAGTTAACAACATGTTGGCAGGTTTCAGTAAAGCAAACAAGTAGAGGTACAATAATTGAACTAGGGAATATACATGCAAATGGGAGAGACTGTGATGGTTGGAAAGTAGGTAAGGTACAGGTATACTAATTAAAGGCCATAGAAAACAAAGAACAAGGGGGGTAGGAAAATTGTGAATGAGAAAAAAATTGAATGGACCAACAATGACTCCTGAAACATGTTTCCAACTTGCATGGCTCTTTGGGTAGGGGTAACCACATACAAATCCTTTGGAGGGTGACCCTGAGAGTCTGGAACATTCATATCATGAAGTCTAATAAAATAGAATGTCATCACAAGCTTTAAGCAAATAGAAATAACTTGATCAATGATTTAATTAGGAAAGATGGGGATAGTGATGGGGATAGTCAGGGTGCTTCTTTTCCAGAAAAGATTATGATGGGACCTGGTTATTGATTGTTTCACTAAACACCAAATGTAGTGACTCAGAGATCATATTGGGTGACTGGATCAATGTGTGTGAAGGGTTTGGTTGAGGCAAGGGTAATTCAGATTTCCAAATGAAATCCTTTTGGATGACGTGTAATAAGAAATATAATGGAAATGTTTTTATATATTTATCTGATTTTATTTTATTTTTATTTGAGGTTTCTTTGAGGTTTCTTTGAGGTTTTCTTGATGCACTGAGTCAGCACCAATTTTGCAATCTAACTGAAGGTGTATTGTGATGTGGGGGATGCGCTGATGTGGGAGCAATTTATCAGCACTAAAAGCTTGTGTACAGTTGCATGAACAGTTCAAGGTAAAGATAAGCATGTAACTTAGCAGTTTTGAGATAGCGATTTGTTTCAATAGATTCTTGTAATTGAGAGTGAACATCCAGTAGTGATTTGCTATTAGGGAGACGATAGCAGAGATATAAAGCAATCAATGGAGAACAATAGTCAGACTGTTGGAGATGTACTGCCTTAGATACTAAGAAGAAATACAAGCCTATTTAACCAAAACTGTTTCACAATCACAATTTGGGCATTACATTCACATTGTCCTCGTTCCAAACAATTCCTTCTGAAGCATCTCGTCCGAAGTCTGAAGCAACATGCCCACATTCCCATCAATTTTATCCAACAACTCTTTTATCCATCATTTCGACTCAAACACTCCATCTAGTGAAACAATCCCTGTGAAACAATCATTGGTCAGGTCCAATCATATTCTTTTTTTAGAAAAGAAGCACCCTGACTATCCCCATCACTATCCCCATCTTTCACCATAAAATTATGGATTGAGTTATTCATATTCATTCAGAGCTTGCGATGACATGCCATATCATCAGACCTGATGATATGAATGTTCTAGACTCTCATAATGACTCTCCGAAAGATTTAGGATTGGCTATCTCCACCCGAAAAGCCATACGATTTGGAAACATGTTTCAGGAGCTGGTAATAGTCTATTATCCCTTTTTTCTTCATTCACAATTTTCCTTTCATCATTGTTCTTTGTTTTTTATGGCCTTTAATTAGTATACATGTACCTTGGCTATTTTCCAATCTTCACAGACTCATTCCCATTCGCTTTCACTTCCAAATCCTTCGGTATATAGCCAAACAATCCACATGTATGTTCCCTAGTTCAATTATTGTATGTCAACTTGATTCTTCTACTCACACTTGCGAACTCATCCCCAACTCACCTTCAACAACAACTTTCTATTTTCGAGTAAGCACTCCAATTCCATTTTAATTAGTTAAAACCACTTCAAGGAATGTAAGATCATTGGCTGTGATCGAGATGGACTGCCAAGTTCATTCGATCTAAGAGATAGAATCCGTTCGGAACCTCTATCTCTTTGGAACTATGCACTTTATTCGCAGACCTTCCGAAAGCCATTCACCTTTACTGTAGGATTTCTATTCACTTTCCAAAACCATTCTGTTATCATTAGGAATATTTCCAAACAGATTCACTAACCCAACCTTCATCTGTATCTTTTATCACTGAAATTTGGATTCTGACAAACTGTAGCTAAGAAAAGTCTCTTGTGGATGTGAAAGGAATTGGGGGGTTTGGGAGGATTATAAGGTGCTAAACTACTTCAGGCAAGTTGTCTAGCTATTACAAGCCTAATTACTTTTGTTTCATGCTGAAACTGATCTTGAAAATTCATAGAACTACAAATGAGTGATTCAACATATCTTCAAATGGAGAAAACAAGAAAAGAAGGAAGAAAAACATCTGAAATTCCTGTGTGCATATGGGTGCTTGTCCAAGATGAAATCAAAGCTTCAGAAGCCTCATGTGTGGATCGGTGCCAATATAATTGTTTGGGAGTTGATCTATAGTTTCCTTTTGTAATGTTTTTAGTGTTTCATGTATATGAAAGTGGCGATCGGTGGAGGAACATGTGCAGACGTGTTGAGTGAATATATGCACACATCTGGGAGTGTTTGGGTTTGTGACTAATCCTCTGGTTGATTCTAAAAACAAAAATAATAATGCTAAGATTGCTAGCCTTGTGTCAGAATCCAAATAATAGTGGTAAAAGATGTATATGAAGATTGGGTTAGTGAATCTGTTCGGGAATATTCCTAATGATAACAGAATGGTTTTGGAAAGTGAATAGAAATCCTACAGTAAAAGCAAATGGCTTTCAGAACGTCTGTGAATAAAGTGCATAGTTCCGAAGAGACAGAGGTTCTGAAAGGATTCTATCTCATGGATCGAATGAACTTTGCAGTTCATGTCGATCACAGCCAATGATCTTACATTTCTTGAAGTGGATTTAACTAATAAAAGTGGAATTGGAGTGCTTACTCAAAAAATATAAAGTTGTTGTTGAAGGTGAGTTGAGAGTGAGTTGGCAAGTGTGAGTAGAAAATCAAGTTGACATATGATAATTGAACTAAAGAACATACATGTGGATTGTTTGGCTATATACTGAAGGATTTGGAAGTGAAAGCGAATGGGAATGAGTCTGTGAAGATTGGAAAATAGCCAAGGTACATGTATACTAATTAAAGGCCATAAAAAACAAAGAACAATGATGAAAGGAAAATTGTGAATGAAGAAAAAAGGGATAATAGACTATTACCAGCTCCTGAAACATGTTTCCAAATCGTATGGCTTTTCGGGTGGAGATAGCCAATCCTAAATCTTTCGGAGAGTCATTATGAGAGTCTAGAACATTCATATCATCAGGTCTGATGATATGGCATGTCATCGCAAGCTCTGAATGAATATGAATAACTCAATCCATAATTTTATGGTGAAAGATGGGGATAGTGATGGGGATAGTCAGGGTGCTTCTTTTCTAAAAAAAGAATATGATTGGACCTGACCAATGATTGTTTCACAGGGATTGTTTCACTAGATGGAGTGTTTGAGTCGAAATGATGGATAAAAGAGTTGTTGGATAAAATTGATGGGAATGTGGGCATGTTGCTTCAGACTTCGGACGAGATGCTTCGGAAGGAATTGTTTGGAACGAGGACAATGTGAATGTAATGCCCAAATTGTGATCGTGACACCTTGAATTGAAGCTATAAATCTATTGTTGTTGTGGTTGTTTTTCTATTTTCTCTGAGGTGATCCTGCTGATGCCTCTCAGTGGTTACATAATCAGATCTTTTTTAAAAAAAAATAATAACAATGTGTTTGGAAATAAGAGGACAATAGTAAATGGTCCAAAATCTGATCATGAAAATCTCCATCTGCATCATACAGAATTCAAGGCCAAAAGCTTTAGAAATACCCATCTGTTCTATTTTTAGATCGAGAAGAATGAATGGCCATGAGGGTTGCATTGACCCAGTATGTGCCTCCATGGACATTAGACTCAATGCGTCTACTCTTTCTAGTAGTTCATCATTGACAGTTACTTTATTTTCTGATTCTATAGATAATGTTCTGATCAAGGCATTAGTAGATTCTGGTTCCACACATTGTTTTATTAAACATATGTTTGTCCATAGATATAACATACCTACCAGACCTATTTCCCCTCCAATCCCTTTAAAACTTTTCAATGGTAGTACAAACTATTTCATTTCCAAATCTGTAGAACTTCTGATCCATTTTTCTCCACATGACTCTTTCTCTGTAGTATTTTATGTATCATTGTTAGACCCCTCCTGTTCAGTGGTACTCGGACATAACTGACTCACCCACCACAATCCATTGATTGACTGGGTATTGGGCAGTATTACATTCTGAACCACCTCTCCCAGAAACTTGGTGTCAGAATTCAATTATCAAGAGTAAAAGTCATAGATGAATGTAGTGTTAGTAATAATGTTCAGAAATGTTTCTATGTGTAACAAAATAGTATTTGAAAGTCAATATAAATCCTGCAGTATGTCAGAATCCAAATAATAGCAATAAATGTTGTGGATGAATGTTGGATTAGTAAATGTGTTTGGAAACATTCCTAATAGTAATAGAATGGTTTTGGAAAGCAAATGGAAATCCTACAGTAAAAGCGAATGACTTTCGGAACGTCTGCGAATAACGTGCATAGTTCCAAAGAGACAGAAGTTCCGAAAGGATTCTATCTTGTGAATCGAATGAACTTTGCAGTTCATGTCGATCACAGTCAATGGTCTTACATTCCTTGAAGTGGATTTGACTAATAAAAGTTGAATTGAAGGGCTTACTCAAAAAATAGACAGTTGTTGGTGAAGTTGAGTTGGGAGCGAGTTTGGCAAGTGTGAGTAGAAAATCAAGTTGACATATGATAATTGAACTAGGGAATGTACATGCGAATGTGCTAGCTTATATACTGAACCATTCGGAAGAAAGAGCGAATGGGAATGAGTCCGTGATGGTTAGGAGGTAGTCAAGGTACATGTATACTAATTAAAGGCCATAGGAAACAAAGAAAAAGGGTGGTAGGAAAATTGTGAATGAAGAGAAAAGATTAACGGACCCATAATAACTCTTGAAACATGTTTCCGAATTGCATGGCTCTTCGGGTAGAACCAACTGTCCCTAAATCCTTCGGAGGGTCATCCTTCGGGTCTAGAACATTCATATCATAGAATATAATGATATGGAATGTCATCGCATGCTTCCACACAATAGAAACAACTCAATCAATGAGTTCATTGGAAAAGATGGGGATAGTCATGGGGATAGTCATGGTGCTTCTTTTCCAGAAAAGATTATGATCGGACCTGATTATTGATTGTTTCACTAAACTTCATGGAGGGTTTCCTGAATTGCATTGGGTGACCGGATCAAATGTATGTGAAACATTGATACAAGGGTGATTCGGAATTCGGAAGATCCATTCGGAAGGATTGGTTCGGAAGGACAATTATGTAGGTGAGGTGTCCATATTGTGATCGTGACACAGTAAAAGTGAGTGGCTTTCAGAAGGTCTGCGAAAAGGTATATAGTTCTGAAGAGATAGATATTCCAAAAGGATTCTATCTCATGGATCAAATGAACTTTTCAGTCCATGTAGATCACAGCCAATGGTCTCACATTCTTTCGACATGTGTTTACACTAATATAAATAAATTTGGAGTACTCACTCAAATGTGAAGTTGCTGTTCAAGATGGTTTACGATGAGTTGGCAAGTTTGAGTAGAACAATCAAGTAGACATACAATAATTGAACTAGGGAATATACATGCAAATGTGCTAGTTATATATTGAATGATTTGGAAGGGAGAGGGAATGGGAAAAGAGTCCATGAGGATCGGAAAGTAGTTAAGGTACATGTAGACTGATTAATGGCCATAGGAAACAAAGAACAAGGGAGATGGAAAATGGTGAATGGGAAGAAATATTTAATGGACCAACAATAACTCTTGAAACATGTTTTCGAATCGCATGGCTCTTCGGGTAGGGGTAACTGTGTAGAAATCTTTCAGAGAATGATCCTGAGGGTCTAGAACATTCATATCATA
>QMFG01016967.1:0-21064 GCA_003314545.1 Ramaria sp. MG151
GTCTAGTCGCCAACTCTAGAAAGTTGTTGAAATGATCCAAGTAGTGTGTTATCGCGTGAGATTGGCTTTGCATCCCTCGGGGAAATATGGCCTAGCGCAGAGTGACTGGCATATTCTGGACCGTAAGCCCTTCAATCTAAATTATAAATTTGACGCGGCCCGAAAGAAACGAAGGAAAGGTTAACCAGAGAAAAAGGTTATCAGTGATGTTTGGACAAAGAAGTCCTAGACATTTCGTGATTTGTGTTGCTTTGGACATGGTTTCAGCAGCACCTGAAATGTTAACACGGTAATATCACTTACTACGTTAAGTAGTTGATGGAGGATGACAGGGCTAGAAGGTAGTATAATAAAGCAAAAAGTTTTTACTCACTCATCATGCTACCAAGACTACCAAGCTTGGGACATCGCCCAGCTTATGAAAAAGGAGTTTACTAGTAAAGTGTCAAAACACTTTCTTGAAGGCGATACTGTATTCCCTGGACGGATCCACTCTGATAGGACACAAATCGATACATGGCGTTTGTTCTGGCGCCAAGCTGAACCCAACTCGTCAGGGAGGGGATACGTCAGGACGGGAGCCCACATTCAAAACATGGATTCCAGCACGTTCTAGGCAGAGTCCCGGTTGAAACGTTGACAGATCGAACCACATCCCTCTTCGTCAATCCCTGATGTCCTGAGTAAGATAATATCGCGATGATGAGAGGGATTCGAAGTAGTATAGAAGGTGCCCTTTGTAAGCGGAAAGCATAGCGAAGAGCACCATCGAATCCATCATGGATATGCACTGTGACGCACAATCTACGTGTGACCCCTCGATACCACTGAGTAAAAACGTCTCTCATCTGGCACCCGTACTGAATTTTTCATCTGCTTATTATGCTGAGCTCTCAGGAGGTGTTTGGTTAATCAATAATACTAAACATATTATGGGAATCTAGAACTTGTCCCCATAGTACATTTTGATTGGGCGCATCGACGAGGCATCAACGATCATGTCCATGTCCTTATAAAGATTCTGCAGTGTGATAGGGTGACCTGATTCATCTGGAAACTGTGGCCAACGCCGGCACTGTGGAATTACAGTAAGGGCAGCGTTAGTTGACGATGTTGACAGAACGCCTTTGTGTCTTCTAAATCCACACAGCACTGCTACTGCATAAGTGCCCAGAGGCAGTAATAACTTGGTCAGAATAGAATCGAGTGGCTTTCCTGGGAGGACAATCTTATAAATTGATCTGACACCTTTATATTTGATTTAGTACATGTAAGCTCCTAGTCCTCTCTTGTGGCTTCTGTGGAGACGCCATACTTGGCGGGATCTGTCCCATGGTGCTTATGGTTGACAAGATTGAACCTGAAAGGACGAATAATGAGACAACAGGTGATAGTTAAAGGTATGCGTCGACTTACATTGGCAATGCACCTGCAAAACGTTCTTTTATGTCAGTAGCTCATAGAAATCTCCACGAGTATTGCTGTTTCCGGTATAATTGAACTCACCGAACTTAAGCTGAGAAAAGGTAGAGTTGTTGGCAGCTGAGGCCTGGACCCACTCTGGTTGGTCGGAGTGGCCGTACAAGGGCTTCCCCTGCCGCGCACGCTCCGATAATTCCACAAGGTCCATAGCTTGTTCACGTTCGTTTTCTGACCAGCCCCAGAAGCGGACTGTGGGAGATATAGTCAACACGCACACCGTAGCGCAGCATTGAGGAACACGAACAGGACGACCGCTGATACGCCAACAAGAATCCTCCGCTAAACCCAAGCATGGTACCGATGATGAGCGGCGCCCTCAGAAAGCGACGACCGCGAACGTGCGTAGGATCAATGAAGTCTGTTTACCATGTCAACTTTTGTGAGCAAGTTAGGAGATAAATAGTAAGCAGCACCCATAAGGAGGAGTAAACCAGGGAAAGCAGCGGTTGCTCCAGCGAATGTTGCGTAGTCTGAACGCCGGAAGTAACGGATGACGCGAGATGCATGGGGATCTGCATCAATGAGTGGGTATGGCGTGTTAACCACCTTCGTCGGCATCTTAGTCGACTACCAGAGTGGTCAGTAGAAAATGTGATTAGGTAATCACACGCTCCCTGGTGTTGACAGGATGGAACGGACAGAACTACTCATTCGAAGCTTTATGGTGTCTGAGAATGGGGAAGCTGATGTAGATTCGATTGTGTCTGGCACGTAGAATGTCGTATTAACAATACAAATACTGACACTACTCGCGATTAGACATCGCGTTCGGTACTGCAACATTATTGCACGTTGTCAAAGGTCTCAGGGAGTTTTTGACAGCTGAAGATGAAACAGTGCGTACGAAAGGTCTGCTCTCGGTTATTCTACTGTTTTGGGAACCGGGGCTGATGAGCAATGAATTAGCTGTGGCTCTCCTTTCCACCGTACTTACCCGCTGTCCGGCGAATAAAATTAACAGACAATCCGGTATGCTTTGTGAAGCGATTTCTCTGAATATTAAACCTGATATATCTCAGCACACGTTCTCACGGAGTTTTATTGTGGTAAACTGGACAATACGGATACAATCATACCTGCTCTTAAGGGTCTCGTTCCATTAAGCTCCAACACTTCCTTTACGCCAGAGGATGCTGTGATGACGATACAGGCGTATGTATTCGGAATGGTTTGAAATTGACGTCTGATGTCTAGTGTATTCTAGAGTTTTTCAGCATGTTACCATGAAAGTTCACGTGCAAGCCACACGTTTTCTGGTGTTCACCATCGTTGACAATATTCTTGCTCGACATAGGGAAGGTGCTATATAGCTATTACGGAACCCTTCTACCATTCTGATTGTCACATAGCAATGAAAGTCTTGGGGAATGTGTTTCTTCGGGGCTACATCAAGCTTGCGGAAGGTGAAAAGGATCCGCGCAATCTGCTTCTGGCTTTCTCCATTGCTCGCGTAATCCTAATTGAATTCGACATCTCGAACTATGTGGACGTAGGGTTGAAATATTCCATCAAATTGAAATTTACTGATGGAATATATCCTAGGATTTCTTTAACGTCACTTTTTGTTACTTCCCTATCAGCTTCCGTCCTCCACCCGATGACCCGTATGGCATAACACCGGAGGATCTGACGCAATCTTTGAGGTGTGTAGGTTGTTGTCATTAAATAGCTTCATGAACCCTGACTCAGCTATTGAGTTCTTGTTTAAATGCCACACCACGGTTTGGTCCTTTGGCCATTCCCTTATTCCTGGAAAAATTGTCAATGGGTTCGGGAAGCACAAAAGTAAGCCTAGATAGGTGAATTTTGTTTGTGCACCCGTCTAATACAGGATTCCCTCATTACAGAGAAATACATTACAGACTATTGCATCGTGTTTGTCAGTCTATGGTGTGGCCGTGGCTCGTAGTTACGCGTCACAAATGTGGAGCGCATTTAAACTTGAGGTAGGAGGCTAGACGTAATAATTCATTGACGATTCTTCATGTCCCGTTCGCTTCTAGATTTTCCAACCGATGGACCCGGAAACTGCGGAGTGTGCTTTGGCGACGACACAAACACTCATCCGAGTGATCTATCCCCCTGTCAATGACGTTAGTTCAGGTGACCCTCCAGAAGGACTGGGCAAATATATTGTGGAGGAATGCCTTGAAGTCCTAAAAGAGCCAGAGAAAAGCAAGGCTAAGCCTGCGATTAAGGTCTTGGCTGCTCTTGTCAGGACAACGCGTCAGTTTCGACCTGATTCAAATTGTCTGTGATAAGACAATGACCTCGTTATTTCACTAGCCTTTATCACCCGTTATACCATATCACAAACAATCCCACATCTCATCCAACTGTTCCGTGACCCAGCCGAGGTATCAAGTCGTCCAGCAACTCTTGCAGCCCTAGAGACAATCATTCACTCTTTGTGCGATAGTTTTATGACCGGGGATGGAAGTGATATAACTCGCTCTTATGAAGAGGGAAAACATCTTGATCAGTTTAAAGATGAAATTCTTGGTGTGTTTACGGTTGGTTTAAAGGCCGACAACTCAGCCTCGTCAGCGTTGATGGGACTTTCTGCTATGGTGAAAACCCCTGGGCTTCTGACTGACGATGAGCTAGGATTTGTGGTCCACAGCATCAATGAGGTACTGATAGTCAGCCAAGAGTTATCTAATGATATACGGTGAGCACCTTATTTACTGACAGAGTTCGTTCAGCTGAACAGACCACAGACCAGCCGCTCTTGATGTTTTATCAGCTGTGTCGTTAGTGGCGCCAAGACACGTAGAAGAGACGACGCTGGCTCTACTTTTCAGTTCTCTTCCAGACACAGCTCCGTCAGTTGAAGCTTATGCTGAGCATGCCTTTTATCGACGAATACTCTTTAATCTGTCATTTCTTTGTGTATCGCCTCCATTGTTCGAGACACTCGTTATTCGGCTATCAACCAAGCTGGAGCTAATCTGCGCCTCGACCATTACGTCTTCGTCGGAACAGGAAGTGAACGCCGCATATGCTCACTTCATTCTGTCTAGCCTGTCTGATGTACTTGCCAAAAAGGTTGAGCTGGGCCATGCAGACATACCTAAGTATCTCGACCGGCTTGTTCCTAGGTTATACAACCTTTTCATCAGTGCAGCGATCCGTAAAGAACAAGGGGACGCAGCAACCAACGTTGCAAGGCACCCACGACTTATCCAGGTGGGAGCGAGAGTCATTCAGCAGATCATACAAACCGTTCCCATCGAGTGATTACCTTCCCTTATATTTCGATACAACGCTTAATGGAGACCACAGACGTCAACAGACTTTTGCGTCGTCGTTGTTTAGTGCTTACTTCGATGGGCAGGTGCTCGCGGTTGCGGATGGGCATCAGGCAATTCCACTTGAAGTCGATTTCAGGCCCTTTGACGTTAGTGTCCCTTAGGGTCAAGACATCTGGATACTCATATCATTCTATAGTTCCAGGCTACCACGGCACAGAAAGAACTTGTCCCTTTATTTGCTGCACCAGTAATAGCTTTCCGCAGTCAGGTATGACACCCATTAAGCGTCGTGACACAGCTATGAACATTTTTTGTTAGATCCGCCTGCCGGTGGTTGACGAGGTATCCTTTCTTTCTGAGTTAATCAATTGGAGTCTGGATTGTGCAGAAAGCGAGATCCAGGCCATGTCCTTGACACATGCGATCTCGTCGATTCTCAATAAGCATGCAGATGGTAATTAAGCTCAAGTCTGTTCATTTCAAACTGACTGTCTTACATAGATCTTAAAGAGTTTGTAGCATCACAAATTGGCCAATTTTGGAGCCAGGATATCGCCGAGTCGAGTGCTTCACAGGACAGGCGTCGTCGAGCTGTTCAAATATGGACGTGGGTAAGGTTTTTTCTTGCATCATGTACTTTCAAGACCAGAAGTTAACTATGTGCTTCGAAGCTCACGAAGGCATTAGCAGTTCGTAACCACGACCTTGTTACGGCTTATGTGGACAGACTATTCACCCTCTTTGAGGACACGGTCTTGAGCTGGGATGCCGCCAAGGCAATCGGAGAAGTAGGTGGGGGCGGTGAAAACATTTTGACGAAAAGGAACTTCGCTGTGTTAAGAGTACGTCCATCTGCTTATGACGGTACTCACATGGCTGGAGGCGATCAACTTGTCAAATAAGGTCTTGTCGACACAGAAGTTCTTCATTTCGGTCCTTCCTCGCATCGTGAATGGTGTAGAGTCGAGTCATTGTGAGTGTACGTTGTTTGTTGGAAACCCGTTCATCGTCGTTCCTTGAGCAGCTACGGTCCAGCAAACCCCGTTCCTGGTCGCTCTGACTTCTCTTATCAAGACAATCCCCAAAACCATGTATTCGCTGGAGATTCCCAAGGTGCGTTATATTTCTCATGATGAGCAACAACATTCAGCTTTAACCACAGCTCTTGCCTCTCCTCCTTCGCGGGCTTGATCTTCCCGATTCAAATATGCGTATAGCTGTCATCGAGACACTCCAGAGTGCAGCACAGGACATGGTCACGTCTGGGGAAACTGTTCAGGCTTCTGCGTCGGAACATGCGCCAAGTCTCGTTATGGCTATGCTTAAGAATGGTCGGTCACAAGAGCAATCGTCGATTGTAGGGTTTCTACAAGCTCAAGTTGGTAATAGCTGACGATAAATATAGCGTTTGCGCATGGTTGCATTACGCTACCTAGGTACTCTACCACAAGTCGTGCGGTATGACATCCTCCATCCATACAAGTCACGGGTCATCCGTGACCTGGGAAAATGTCTCGACGACCCCAAGCGGGATGTGCGGAAAGAGGCCGTGAACGCGAGGTAAATAGCTACTCAATTCACGCCTTTCTCACAAGCTTGCCTGCTTATTCTTCACGGTTCATTTTAGAGCGAATTGGTGGGTTGCTGTACAACTGATGCGTTGGTTACTCATTTTCTGTTTGCAGGTACGCTTACAACGGTTAATGTACAGGAATAGAGGCCGTCACGAGCCTAGCAGTCGAATGTAGTGTTGCCGAGAGCTAGTAAAATTTTCTCATTGTGGCTGTATTCTGGCACTAATCTCGGGCCACTAATTTATACTGTGGCAAACCAACAACACCTTTGATATTTAATGAGAACCCGATATGCAATCAAGGGAAGACAATTCTGCTGACAATAATGAAATCTAGATTTAGCGTTTCTGTGGCCGAATTCACAAAATTGTTCTAAGACCTGATGAATAAGAACAATGTGGTCACGTGATGCGCTGATCGACTCGAGTTTTAGGACTTTCCAGCCTGCAACCGTATGCGCGTTCGAGTATGGGATCCTCTCTTATGGTCCTCACGATTGCGTCGTTCGTTTTCTCACCTAGCACCTCTATCCCAGCGTGCTCCGGATAGAATCAACTACAACCGTTCTGCATTCGAAGATGACGACAATGACTATTCCCAGTTTGAGCGTGTCACGGCTGCTCAGCTCGCCGCAAGCAAGGATTCGCCAAAGAAAGTCAAAATGCTTGTCCGAGACTTCATCGACGATTCTCTATATAATCCTCATTATGGATATTTTTCCAAACAAGCCGTCATCTTTACTTCAAAGAAATCCCTTCCTTTTTCGTCCATACGTGATTCGCGGGACCTGGACGACCACGTTTTGAGACTCTATGGTGACTTCAGATCAGATGCGCGGGGTCCAGGGAGACAAGTATGGCACACTCCAACGGAGTTATTCAAGGTCTACCTTGTTCATCGTGTTTTCTTGCGTTGACTAACAAACCTGCGAATGTTCTGTTGTCTCATCCTCTCCTCTCAGCCTTGGTATGGTCAAGCCATTGCTCAATGTATTCTTTCCGAATATATGCTCAAGAGCTATCCTTACGACGATTTGGTGATTTATGAGATCGGCGCTGGCAACGGCACGCTCGCAGACGATTTACTCGATTATGTTCGTGACGAGTATCCGCCAGAGGTGTACGAGCGAATAAGATACAACATAATCGAGATTAGTCCTCAGTTAGCAGAAATACAGCGAGACAAACTGACTAAGAGCCATCCTGGTGTTCGAGTTATCAACAAAAGTATTTTCGACTGGGACACTCGTGATAATTCGACCTGTTTCTTTATTGCATTGGAAGTGATCGTGAGCACCTACCATTTACTATGTTGGGTTACTTATCTTTCACTTGTACAGGATAATTTTGCTCATGACGAAATTCGCTACTCTATTGAAACACGGCAGCCATTTCAAGCTCTCGTTGCTATTGATGAATGGGGGGATTTCAGTCAGGTCTATGAACCCATCTCAGATGGACTCATCGCCAGCTATCTAAACTTACGCGAAGAAATTGGCCACGTGTCACCTGCCATACCACCATCTTCTCCTCTTCTTCGTCGCCTTAGGGCCTCGCTTCCCTTCGCGCCCAATCTTTCTCAACCGGAATACATCCCTACTCGCCTTCTCCAGCTGCTCAATATCATTCGAGACAAATTTCCCCGCCATCGACTTCTTCTCTCCGACTTCGCTACTCTTCCGGACACAATTCTGGGCCACAACGCCCCAGTGGTGCAAACTCGCGTGCAAAATACTATGATCCCGTGCTCAACTCTCCTCGTGAAGCAGGGATATTTTGATATTTTCTTCCCGACGTCGTTCAAGGTCCTTAGAGATATGTATGAGCATCTAATGGCGAAACCGCGGGTAACGTCTCTTGAAGGCACTCGCGCGTCACCACTGCTCACCAGTTCTTCCACCATTGATCTGGGGGCTAATTTCTTTTTCTCGCATGGCCGAAGGCCTCCAGGAGATAATGTTACGTCGGCAAGTGGTCTTCCTGTCGGGGGACGTAAGTCGAGCGTGTTTACACATCGAGAATTCATGGAGACATACGCGACGGTCTCAGGCACGCAACTGAGGAATGGTGAGAACCCGCTATTGGATTATTACCAGAATGTGAAATTTTTATTTTGAGTTATTATTCCGTAGTGATGAAGGATATCATTATATGACGCGGGCAATGTATGACAAAATGCAAACAAAATGTAAGGAATGGAAAGCGAGAATCTAGGTGAATTTCCGCAATAAAATCATAGCCAAAACATGTGAAACGCCCTCAGGACACAGCCATAATAGATTGAGTTTTTCTCCCTGCCTCCGCTAGCACATGCTCAAAGGCATTAAGCTCCTCTTGCATAATTTGTCTCATTTTCAACCCTTTTCCGTGACCAAACCCATTCGCTGACCCAACCGATGAGCTACTGTCCAACAAGGGGAAATTAATACCACCTGCTGCCTCCCATTTTTCGATCTTGTCTATACTTCGTTCCGCGCTCTCCGATTCAGCGCGCCAGCCCCCAAGCTTGTTCTTGAGGGCACGGATCTTACGCCCAGCTTCTGCGGTAGCCGCACCAGTCACTTGGGTATGCTCAACGACCGCGCTGAGGGAGTGTATTAGGGACTGTGTGATCGACCTCATATATGCGAGCTGCGTGATTGTACTGGCCGGGGTAGGGATTTCGGGGAGTGGTGGTGGAGGTAAAGGGGAAGATTCTTTAGCGGGCGAAGGCGAATCTGGTCGGTCTATATCACCATATCGGTCTATATCACCATACTCCATGGTGTCATCATCCCCTAACACTCGATTTGGGTCTAGTTCCCAATCCGCTCCGGCATCACGTCGTCCAATTGGCTCTTCTTCTTCCTCCACAGCTTGCAAACCACCAGGGCCACTGTCTAATCTTGACTCCTTCTCCTTCGGATCGTCACGGAATCCCTCCACCTCCTCCAGTTCATCTAGTTCCCCCAATAACTCATTTCCACCAGCTTCACCAGCAATCCGCCTGAATTCTTTATCGAATTCGCGCAGCTCCCGCACCTGTCCCTCTCGTTCTCGAGCGCTGTCATTTATCCGTCGGATAACGTCCGACGCTAATTTTTCTAACGGTGGTTCAAAAGCAGAGGAGCCTAGATGCGTTGATGTTGATGAAGGATCGGTGTCCATACGACGTAGATTCTCAATGAATAAGTCGGTTGTCTCGAGGTCTCTATTGAGTATTGTTAGTGGGTCATGGGGTGCTTGTTGCACTTCAGTGCCACTCCGCGACGGCCTCAAATCCGAAAACGCGTCGCCAGTGGAACTCCAACCAGAGGGTTGCTGAAATGTGTTCTCCAGCTCGTCGCTTACCACAACCTCAAGTGGTATGTCGCGTGGCTCTGACTCCTCATCAATACCTTCCGCGCCCTCATCGAACTCGATGCCAAATTCATCAGCTAATAATCGAGAGCCTGCGCTTGGCTCCGGCATGAGCGCAGCAGCGAGCTCATGTGCGAGACTAGTTCCTCTTGTGGCACCATCGCCATGTAAAGACGATTTAGAACGTCTGGGGGTGAGGGTTTGTCGCGAAGGTGACTTGTGAGGTGATAAGAATTGAGAGCCTGAAGCAAGGTCACTTTGGAGCGACATGACGGATAGATTACGGTCACGTCGCAATCAAAATGACGTTTACATAATCGTCGGTTCCATTTCCATAACAAGAAAATAATATATTAATTCAGTACATTATAACTGTTGAATCTTCACCATTGAACATCCCACTCGTGATCTATAGCTTTGCCATCTCGCGCCAGTGCACCGGCAGGCACATTTTCGTAATGAGTCATCAGCAAACGAACCACGTCGCGTTTAGTAATTAATCCAGTAAGCTTTCCAGCACTGGAAAATAATGCATATCTCAGGTTCTAAAAAGACGTGAGATATTGCCGTAGATGCAAGTGATAGCTCACCAGTCTCTGGAATACGCTGACCACCAGCTCTTGTGCCATTGCTTCTCGGAATTGCATTGGCGCTTTCTCTAGAGTTGATGATAGATTTATGCCGGAGAAGTTTTCAGCTTCCCGCAAAAACGTACACGAACCTCCAGCATTTGCAGGCTCGGAGATCAGAGGACCTACAATGGATCTTTAGTATACAGTAGCTAGGACTTATTACACACGAACCCAGCGCACTTCGAAGCTTGTTTCGAGTGACAAATCCCAACAGTTGTTTTCCATCTACAACAGGAAACCCGTAATAACTGTAAGTCTTGACGAGGGCATCTAGAGAAACATTTCGTATTTATCGTACAGATAAACAGGGTGTCACAACCTACCGAGGTCACTCAGTGAACTCCTGACGCCATTGATCGTGATAAGCTTTTTTGCTGGTGTCATGATGCTGGATGCTGCTGCGCCATCGTCTCGATGTTCAATCGGTGCGAGCCAAGGATATGCCCTGAGAGCAATCCAAGCCGTGTAAATACCCTCTTTACCACACGCATCCCCCACCCATTTTGAGACTACAACAACCAGCATAATTGGCAAGACATGACTGAGTGCTCCCGTCAACTTGGCTAGCATCAGCTTCCTTGATCAGGATGATGTACACTTCACGCACCTCGAATAGAATAACCACCAACGAAACTGTTTCGTGTCAGATATGAGGAGAATGCACGAAGATATTATGATAGATTACATACTGGTCATTCTTGTCACGCCACCCAACAAAGCCGAGGCACCAATGACAGCATAGAAACCAAGTGAAATGCAACGAGCACCTGGATCCGGAGGGCAAGCCGAAAACACCCACGCCGAAGGGTAAGCATGGTGAACGGCTTGTCTACAGGTAAGATAAGTGAGCGTTGATGGCAGCCGAAGAGATCAAATAAAACAACGGACACGAGCAAACCCATGGCACGACCTAGAGACGCGCCGATGGCAATTGTAGGCAGAAATATACCAGCGGGAACCTAGACAAAAACGGGTATTAGGTCGGTGTACGCGTGCGGTAAGCTGAAGCCCTAAATTGTACCTTAAGACCAAACGTATAGGCAGTCAGGCCAAACTTGAAAGTTGCAGTCACGAGGAGTAAGAATATGTTCTGGAGATATGCGTCGGGGCTTCCAGAACGGACTTAGGATACAACATAAACAATGCAGACAGTCAAGCTTACTTGCATAGTCCATGCCAATCGCCTTTCACAGGGTCACACTCTAAGAAGAGATTAGAAACTAGCTCTGAAGACTGCACTCTGTCAACGGAACAATGAATAATATACTAAGTCTAACAAAACACTTATTACCTTGTGAAGATAACTAGATAACTAAGGGCGGCTGTGGTGCCTGCGACGACGACGACTTCCAGAAGAGGCCATTCTGAGATTATGCTATTCCTGCGGTATACAGCCACTGCCACGTTTAATCTAATGAGGAGAGCACCGAGGACGCCCTAAAGAAGACAAGTCAGCCAGGTCTTTCTATACTTGATAATATTAAATTCAAGAAGTTAACCCCAATAATCCCAAGCGCCAACCACGGAACCTAGAAATTGCTTCAAATAAGAACCAATCTTTGAAGATAAACGGTAGACACAAACTAGTTCAAATGCTTTCCATGGTTCCTTCGTGGCTGTGACCTTCCGACAAATTTTGCCATACAATTCACTGTTGCAATTTTATTATAGTTGGAGCTCACCTGAAATAGGACAAGCTTCGATGTACCAAAAGGATCGATATATTGCAATGAGACTGCGGCGATTGCAGACGTCACAAACGCGCGCCATACGACATGCTCGTCAGAAAAGGTGTCCAGCTCTAACAAATGACTAAATCCTTGAGAATTATCGTGATAAATTGACGTTACCTTCAAGACCGAAGAGGACTCCACCAAGAGGGCTACCAAATGCAACAGAAACACCTGCCGCTGCCGCTGCCGCTAGGATCTTTCTTTTCTGGACTAACAGGAAACAGAGCTTACCATGCGTATTGTATTAAATGGGGTCTAAAAACCATAAAGTGACTAACCTTCGTTTCCGCGAAGACCTTCAAAAAAGCCTGAAAGGACATATGCCATTGCACAACTGACATGAACAAGAGGTCCCTGGGACAGAGTCAGCCAGAAGGTCAAGAGCTTAATTCAAGGGCGCAAACAACTTCTTTCCCGAGAGACAGACCCGAAGCTACTGATAGAGCAAGTCCGACAGCCTTGATTAAGAGTGTCCAGGGTCCTAAAAATTCGTCTAGAACATATCCTCCCAAAATCTGGAATATAATTTAATATAAGCGGAAAAACGGAGATATGATACCAACAGCCTTGATCTCTGGGACTGGAGGGAGGTGAGTCATGAGATAGAAATGATCGTTATAAAACGGAACCCACTTCCAGTATGAAAAGCACTGCGATTCGTTGAAAAACAAATAGCAACATAACAGATGACGAAATGAACTTACTATGGAGCATATGATTTCACGAGAACTGCAGCACTTCCAGCGAATGCGATCTGATTGAGGTTTCGATTAATGTATCGAGGAGAAGAAATATTGACTTACGGCAAGGCCCACATACACGGATGCTTGGAGGATAGACTGCATAAAAATGTACTTCAAGCCGAACCACTGGCTCCAGCTCATCCACGGCTGACATAACTCTCCAGCTACGCGAAGGTTGTACATAGAAACATTATTCTAATACAAGTAGCGAGGAAAGCTCACGGTCGAAGCCGGTACAACAAGCAACTTGATTATAAAAGAAACCATAAGCGCAGCGACCGTGGCGAAGATCGCTTAGCCTAGAGCAAACATTCCCGTTAGTATATAAAGAAGGAACATGGGAATCCTCGTGCCATTCCACGAGAACATCAAGCCAACCACCAATTACGCCTAAGCCAAGTCCTGTGCCTGGAAGTTCGTCAGTATCGATGGGGATTACCGGCTTACAGTTTTCACACAAACCTATCAAAACTAACCAGACACGGGAGGTGTCCCACAGCGGTAGTAATAAGCCACGCAGTCCACGATGGGACCCCAATTCATATCTTCGTAGTCGTTCTACTGCTTCTTCACGTATCCAATCTGAATGTGAAGGGAACTTCAAAACGTCATTGCAGCTCTCCAAAGATTCAAACGTACCAATGGTACTCCCATTTTCATACTTTATCTTAACATCTAAGAGCCTCTCGAACTCATCGCCTTCGACGTCATGAAGTAGAGGCTCCAGATGATGTGGACGACGCAAGGGGAATTCTCCTCGTTCTAGGCCATCATCACGTGGTGTGGTAAATCTGCGAGAAATATTCAATTTAATTCCAGGCTATCGTCTCTGAGCGTACCTTGCAATATCACTCTGCGCTGCGCCTATGTGATTATCGTCTGGTTGAATGTCAGGCTCGTCCGCCATGCAACGATGCGCGTGACGATGTGACCGTGACCGCGCGCCAACAATGGTCGTAAACGACAGTACAGATGAGGACGAAGACTATTGCGAGTCTGTGGGTCAGATTTTACCTCGATTGACTCAGTCACTGACATACGTAGTCTGGGAGGCGAAGTAAGCGAGTAAAGACTAATGAAGAGAGAACTCTTCGAACGTCTACCAAACCGTTCAAGACTTCTAACGCCACTGGCTTGTCCTTGGACGCTCTATTGAATAGCCCTATCTTGAATCAGGACTTTGAAGACATTCTTCCGAAGGGAAATTATCTAGCTGCGCGGCTTCAGGTACTGAGCAACAATTCGGAACTTGATCCATATGTAAGAGCCTCTGTTTCTTTCACCAATCTATTCCCATATGGATTATCAATGACCAGAAAAACAAGCTACGTCCATTAACTTTATCAGAGGTCAATGACCTCCGAGGGTGGCTTGAGAGCTCAGCCGCCGCTGGAAGGAAAAGTTGGACTGTTGGCGAAGCTATACTTACCAGAAGACTTAAGCTAAGAAAGGTACAGGATAAGTTTCGTGAATTTTGGATCTCATACTTCGACAGATTGGAAAGTTGGAAAAGTCTACCTTTTCCTATGACGCTTTACGGCAGCTAGGCTCTCAACACAGAATTTTGAGACTTCCACCGTCACTTCCATCGCACTCTGCTCCTAATGAAGAAACCTTAAATGCATTGTACTCTATTAACAAAACTCCATACGTGTCGTCTTTCGCATCTCGCCTGTTGGGAGGCCAAAAGACGTACGAAGAAGACTATCGCCCGTTACACAGAGACTGGGAAACACGTGCACTCTGGATGGATTTATTGGATGATATTAAACTGCATCATTATTTACGACAGTAGGTTCAAACTATCTATTCTCTTATTCGTCCACTCCTACCTCCATGTTACAGTCAAGACGAAGGGAAGCCAATTCTAGTGAACGCGCCCATTGATTACCACATTCTCCATGCCGCTCATCTCCCTCAAATACATGACCTTCTCTCACGAATATTCTGGCCCGGTATCGACGGTCAGCACCTACCAGTCTTCACTCAGCAAGAGACTGATTTACGCGTCACCACTTTAGTCTCAGATTCGTTACGATATTCACCTAGACGATGTACCATCGTCGCGACTTACAAGCACCTTGTTGTTGGTTCCGCATTCCTCAGCTCTCCAGAAGAGACATATATCACATATATCTGCGTTAGACCTGGGTGGGAGAACGTTAATATTGCAAGGTACGACCGCATGTCGCCACCAAGCTCAACCTGTTCAGCAATTAATATTTGCGGCAGCGTCATGCTGTATCACCTTATTACCGCAAATCCCAGGAGAGACATCACTCTCCACGTTTCTGCCAACAACCCTGCCGTAGTATGTCTGACAGTATATAGTGGAGTTTTAGGCTCATATTCATTGCTGAAATAAGCTTCTCTACAATAAGTTCGGCTTCAAGGCAGAAGAGTTCATTGTGGGTTTCTACGAGGACTATGTCCCAAAAGAGTCGAAAGCTTGCAAGAATGCCTTTAGACTACGGCTTCGACGCTAAAGTCAGCATCTTTAACGGCATATTATGGTGTAACTATTCCTCCGTTTTCATTAAACATTTCCATACTTAGATTCTTGGCAGGTTCTATTTATCTCTGCACGGTCTGTCAGGTTTACATGGGTATCATGTAGAAATAATAAATTCTTTAAGTAATGTCAAAGTTTCGAAAGCATTTCCTCAGTAAGTATAGACATTCTAAATTTTCTTCTAGATAAGCTCGCGAACTTTGCTTATTTTTCCAGACCTTGGAATCCATCGACACAATATACACGACGTACCTTTGGACTCTATAGTGATACGATTCATTCGATCTTTAAAGAGATGCTTCTGCACCCAGATATGACCTGGGTGTAAGAAGTTGGAGATCATAAGGCCCTTTGACCAATGAGGATCAATAGGTAAGTCAGACTAAATCTATGATATTCAAACCCACAGATCTGATAGGTCTAAATTATTTGCCGACCTATTATCAGGCAGGTTTGGCCAGTCTAATTACAGCTTATCAGGTTATCACCTGTCTTATGTACTCTAATTTAGATACTGTGAAATGTCTAATTCTACTTAGTCTAAGTGCAAAGTATTGACAGTACTCTAAGAAGCTATCAGAGGAACTAAATGAAGCCATAGGATCTGGAGATATAAGTGTGGAAGCCACTAAATCCAATGCCAATCTATTAGCAATGACTGAAGTCAAATTAGTAACAACTCAAGGATGGCTCAGTTGTAATATGTGGGATATGGGCAAGCTATAACACAAGTGGTAGACTAGCTTGAAACTGAGGAGCTCCAATCTTGGCTGTTTGAGTAGGAAACAACTGTTAAGAACTGTGAAGGTATATTCTTGTTACATCCCATTTCATTGGTTAGTGAATACATGTAACATCTGCTGTTTGGGTGGTACCTACAGACTGTGCCATAACCTGCATAGTGGCCTTTTGGCTGTATTGGAAGAACATGTTATTGTGGGAATTTGTTTCCTTTCACAATTCTGGATATCTTAATTCAAGGTTGGTTTTATTCAGGAAAACAACAATTAGTGGACTCACCTATGCTGCCAGAACATAAAGAAAGCATAACAGGGGAGGAGAGACAGAAATTAGGTGAAGAAAGCCAAAATAAAGGACAGAAACTTACCTATGCCACCAGAACTCAAAAAAAGGACAATAGGAGAGGAGAGACAGAAATTAGGTGAAGAAAGTCAAATTAGGAGACAGAAACTTACCTATGCCATTGTTAGAACCTATCCTAAACCCACTCGCTGAACCTTTGGACCCTTGGGCCTGAATCCCTGCTATCTCAGCTTGTTTCATCTGTTCTTGTTTATGTTTTGTTCACTAATAGTTCATGACCCTGACCTTGGTCATTAGGTCTGATCTCCATCTTCATATATAAATTGCTAGTTAATGTACACTAGAACTCAGTTCTGATATCAACTAAGATATCCTGATAGACCTCTTCTCCTAATTGTCATGATCACAATATGGACATCCTACTCATATCATAATCCTTCCAAAGCAAGCCTTCCAAAAGATTCCTCCCAAAATCCGAAGTAATATCATCTCACTTCCATCACTTTCACCCAACAACCTTCTTATCCATCATTTTTCCTAAATCACTCCATTAATGTCTAGTGAAACAATCACTGGTCAGGTCCAATCATAATCTTTTTTTTAGAAAGAACTACCCTGACTATCCCCATCACTATCCCCATCTTTACAATGAACTTATTGATTGAGTCATTCATATTCCATCAAAGCTTGCGATAACATGTCATATCATCAGGCTCTATGATATGAATTATCTAGACTCTTTTAATTGTCCTCTGAAAGATTTGCATGTAGCTATCACTACCTGAAGAGCCATGCAATTCAGAAACATGTTTCAGAAGTTATTGTTGGTCTGTTCATCTTTTTCTTCATTCACAATTTTCCTACCACCCTTGTTCTTCATTTTACTATGGCCTTTAATTAGTATACATATACCTTAGCTACTTTCTGACCCTCATGGACTCTTTCCCATTCACTCTCCCTTCCAAACTGTTCAGTATATAGGTAGCACATTCACATGTATATTCCCTAGTTCAATTATTGTACATCTACTTGATTGTTCTACTCAAACTTGCCAACTTGTCATGAACTACCTTGAACAGCAACTTCACATTTGAGTGAGTACTCCAACTTCATTTATATTTAGTTTAGACACATTTTGAAAGAATGTGAGACTATTGACTGTGATTGACATGGACTTCAAAGTGTCAGAATCCAAATATCAGTGACAAAGGTTGTGGGTGAATGTTGTGTTAGTAAATGTCTTCGGAAATGTTCCTAATGATATTAGAATGGTTTTCAAAGGTGAATAGAAATCCTACAGTAAAAGCGGATGGCTTTCAGAATGTTTGCAAATAAAATGCATTGTTTTGAAGAGATAGAGGTTCCGAAAGGACCCTATCTCATAGATCGAATGAACTTTGCAGTTCATGTCGATCACAGCCAATGATCTCACATTCTTTTGAAGTGTGTTTAAATTAATATAAGTAGAGTTGGAGTGCTCACTCAAATGTGAAGTTGTTGTTCAAGGTGATTTTACGACAAGTTGGCAAGTTTGGGTAGGATAATCAAGTTGACATACAATAATTGAACTAGAGAATATACATGCGAATGTGCTAGCTATATACCGAACAATTCGGAAGGAAGAGCGAATGGGAATGAGTCCATGAGGGTTAGAAAGTAGCTAAGGTACATGTATACTATTTAAAGGCCATAGGAAACAAAGAACAAGGGTGGTACGAAAATTGTGAATGAAGAAAAGGATTAACAGACCAACAATAACTCTTGAAACATGTTTCTGAATTGCATGGCTCATCGGGTAGGGATAACCATGTGCAAATCCTTCAGAGGGTGATCCTGCAGGTCTAGAACATCCTTATCATAGAGTCTGATGATAGGGAATGTTATCGCAAGCTTCAATAGAATAGAAATAACTCAATCAATGAGTTCATTGGAAAAGATGGGGATAGTGATGGGGATAGTCAGGGTGCTTCTCTTCCAGAAAAGATTATGATCGGACCTGGTTATTGATTGTTTCACTAAACACTTCATGGAGTGATTCCTGAACTAGATTGGGTGACCAGATCAAATGTGTGCAAATTATTGAGGCAAGGGTGATTCAGGATTCGGAAGATCCATTCGGAAAGGTTGGTTCGGAAGGATGATGATATAGCCAAGGTGTCCATATTGTGATCGTGACACAAAGTTCACTCAATCCACAAGATAGAATCCCTTCAGAATATCTATCTCTCTGGAACTATGCACCTTTTCGCAAACCTTCCAAAGGCCATTCTTTTTTACTGTAGGATTTCCATTCACTTTCAAATACCATTCTATTACTATTAGAAACATTTCCAAACAGTACTACTAACCCTACATTCATCTACAACTCTTATCTTTGTTAATTGAATTCTGACACTAATCCACTTGCTCCTTTCACTAAGGTCACACCTGAACCCTTGGGTGACCTCAGGCCTTGTCTAAGATAAAGGGACAGGATGCTAAGCTAGCATACCACATAAGCTGAAGCCAAGTCCCATTGGATTCAAACACTAAGCCTTGGCCCCCCTTGGCATAGGACCCCTGAACCTCAGTTGACTTTATATTGAGTTCTAATTTGACTATATGATCCAGTTCCTAACAGCCATCAGAACTCAAAGAAAAGACAGCACAGATATGGGAGAGCATGAAAAAAAGAGAAAAAGAGAGATGGAGACACTGACCCATGCTATCAGAACTCACAGAAAGGATAGTAGGAGAGGAGAAGCTGGGGAGATCCAGTATAGGAGGGCAAAGTTAGGGGAGAACATAAATCAGAGACAGAGGCATATCAGAACTCAAAGAAAGGATACTGAGATGTGAGAGCTGAATTAAGTGAAAACAAAAGCAAAAACCAGAAGCTAGGAGGCTGTTAGAGCTTGTCCTGAGCATAATACCAAGCTTTCAGCTCTCAGGCCTGAAGTACATACATCCTCAAACATTCTTCCACTTCTACTCTTATGTCACAATCACAGTTTAGGACATTCTATTGTCTCAATCCCAAAACATAATTCTCTGAAGAATTCTGAAAGTTTCTTTAGGAATCTCGAACCACCCTTGCCCCAATACTTCACACACATTTGATCTGGTTAACCAATTCAGTTCAGGAATCACTTCTTTAAGTGTTTAATGAAACAATCAATAATCAGGTCCAATCATAATCTTTTCTGGAAAAGAAGCACCCTGACTATCCCCATCACTATCCCCATCTTTTCCAATGAACTCTTTGATCGAGTTATTTCTATGGTGTGGAAGCTTGCAATGACATTCTATATCATCAGACTCTATGATATGAATGTTCCAGATACTCAGGGTCACTTTCCAAAGGATTTAGGAATGGTTAGCTCTACCCGAAGAGTCATGCGGTTCAGAAACATGTTTCAGGATTTATTTCCAGTTCATTAATCTTTTCTTCATTCACCATTTTCCTACCTTCCTTGTTTCTTGTTTCCTATGGCCTTTAATTAGTATACTTGTAGCTCAACTACTTTCCGACCCTCACGGGCTCAGTCCCATTTGTTCTCTCTTCCAAACTGTTCAGTATACAAGCTAGCACATTTGCATGTATATTCCTTAGTTCAATTATTGTATGTCAACTTGATTGTTCTACCCAAACTTGCCAACTCATCATAAAATCACCTCAAACAACAACTTCATATTTGAGTGAGCACTCCAATTCTATTTATATTAATTTAAACACACTTTGAAAGAATGTGAAATCATTGGCTGTGATCGACATGAACTGCAAAGTTCATTTGATCTATGAAGAATCCTTTTGGAACCTCTATCTCTTCGGAACCATGCATTTTATTCGCAAACATTCTGAAAGCCATTTGCTTTTACTGTAGGATTTCTATTCACTTTAGAATACAATTCTGTTATCATTAGAAACATTCCCAAACAGAATTACTAACACCATGTTTGCTTACAACTTTTATCACTGATGTTTGGATTCTGACATCTTATCACATTTAATCTTTTGGTCTTTTATCAGTTTTGCATCTCTGATCTCAGCCATCCATCTCTAGATACCTATCCCCTCTTAGTATATAAGACTCATGTATACTAGACCTCAGTTCTGATATCAACTAGGATCAGATAATAAAGTATGCTCATTCCCTTAGGCTATGCTCATGTCAGAATTGAATTATAAGTAATAAAAGGTATAGTTGCAATGTTAGTTAAACAATTGTAGATCTTAGTAGTAATGAAGGAATAATGTTTGGAAGTGGTTAATGATCCTACAGTAAAAGTAAATGACTTTTGGAATGTCTGCAAAGATATGCATTGTTCCAAAGAGACAGATCTTCTGAATGGATTCTATCTCATGATCCAATGGTTTTTGCAAGCCTATGTTAACATGATTATATTGTTTGAAAGCTCTTGTCAGAATTCAATTATCATGGATAAATGTTATAGATGAATGTAGTGTTAGTAGTAATGCTTGAAAATGTTTCAATAATAATAGAATGATATTCGAAAGTGAATAGAGATCCTACAGTAAAAGCGATTGGCTTTTGGAATGTCTGCGAAAAGATGCATAGTTCCAAAGAGGTAGATATTCCAAAAGGATTCTATCTCGTGGATTGAATGAACCTCCTGTCAGGGGACAACCAGTTTTCACCAAAATCTCCACCTCTATGGCCTTCACACATACCAAGTACAGACCCAAGGTGCGAGAACCTCGGTCCAAAGCTTTGGGTCATTGACCCGAAGCCCCTGATCACCAGCCCGAAG
>QMFG01016973.1:0-15755 GCA_003314545.1 Ramaria sp. MG151
GTAAATGAGCAAGTTTTTATAAGACAAGTAATGCTCTTAATGTGCACAAGCCAACCAAAGTGTGAACCGTGTGTGTGTGTGTGTGATGATTTTTCTAACAGTAACGTACAGGTGTATTTATACTAATTCAAAGGCTATAATCTGAGACTAAGGAGAGGTGGACTGTAGAAAAGCGGAAAAGCATCATTGTGGACTGTGGAAGTGTGGACATGTCCGAGTCATAGTCACGTGAGTCAAAACAATTCTAACTAATCTAATAATAGAAATAAGACTGAATCACCCACCGTACAGGGAGCGCAGCTCTCTTACAATGGTGACCGCGGTCCCGACAATCTTGGAGCCCAGCTACTCAGGACATAAGGCTCTGCTTTTACTACCACCCGTGTCCCTCACCATTGTTTTCGCTCCGTGAACACACCAGATAATTTAGAAATGCAATACGATAATCCACTTTGCTTCATTCTTTGACTTCATTTCGTTTGTTAGATCTCCACATCCTACGGTCTTCATGCACACTCTTCGTCATTGTGTTTCGATCGTTCTGTTAGCATGTTACTCGGAAGTCTAAAGGGTCCTCCCGTAGCATTATTTCACCTCCCAACTCAAGTTCAACTTCTCCTCAGCCTGGCCATCTCTACTCGTCCGCATTGGATCGGTTCCAGTCTTCGATGGACAACAAAATGCGTGATATATACCCAAACAGCCTAGCACCACATGATCGGAGGGCGTATTGGGGGAAAGTCTAGATTAGATCGTGGTGGCAGCTAACTCAACTATCCTGAGGAAATATTAGAGCACAATCATGGGACTACTGGTGGACTGCATCCTAACCAGCGGGAACATAGGTGTGCCCGAATGTGTGAGGACCCCATGCAAGGCCGCACCCTAAAAGGAACAAAGAAGAGCTGAAAGGTGAGGGAGGCCGGAACGTCTGCTATCGTGTAGCAGACGTAACAAACAAGTGCAGAATCTGCGGTGTCATCGAGCCTTACATCCAGTTCACCCTCGTCTATGAGCCAGTTTAACTTCTTGCATCGGATGATTACCCAATCAATGAGCAAATTGGTAGCTGGAACACAAAAGCGCTTCCCACGAGGAAACTTCACAGCATCGTTTTGAGATGTACCAAAACAATGTCAACTCGAAAATGGACCTGCTTATGTGTACATAGTGGTCGTATGCTCTCAAACGACTGTTTTTTGAAAAGCAAGAAAACAAAGTTAGGCATAGAAGTCATTGATTCAGGTGGTGTGTATCGCATGGTGCGATATTCACTAGCTCGATTCCATTAGGTCTGCCGTAGGAATCCGTTATATCTCTCGTATTATTTATCGGTCCTTCATTCAAATCGCTCCGATCACTGACATAGTTTTGGGTGTTGACCACCCACGTCAGAGGATGTAAGCCAACGTGTCGAGAGCCGTCGCTAGGAAAAAGGATGGTATGTTTCATCGAACGATGTAGATTGATCGTTAAACGATTGACCATAATTGCCAGCATGCTATTAAAAGTATGATCAGTCAGGAGTACAAAGATCTCGTACCGACGAGCCTACACGTCTGCTGGGCTGGAGTTGGACAGAGTGGCATGTGAGAAGACATCGTCAATGGCGCCAGAGCTTATCAGAAACTTACTGAGCATTTATAAGCTTGAGTCCCGGCTGGTTGTAAAGTTAATTCAAGATTTTGACGCACAAACAGAGTCTAAACTCACCGAAGCGAAAGCAGTCATAAATGTCCACACACACATTGTGGAGAAGATGACGCTTGGAATACATCGTCAGTTCTTCAACTGGGAAGACTACGCTACAGGCTCACAAGAAATACATAATACCATCTCTAAAAATGATACGCATGACCCCTCTTCGGAGCCGCAGCATATTAAAAGACATGCCTTCCCAAATCTTGGAAATGATTAACCCGAAAATGGATAAATCATAGACGAGCTCCAAGACAAGGACAGCGACATCACCATTTCCTCTGTGAATAGTTGAAGTCAAAAGATAGAACTCATATTTATATAGCACATACAAACGGGAAGAGGGGACAAACAGGCAACCTTAAATGAGATTGAGCTATGGTGACAGTATGCATGGCTCTCAATTCCGCGCACCTTGAAATACAGGAGAGTCAATCGGTGGCATGGGGAATGCTGCTGAAAACATCAGGGAATATTCATCAGAAGACATTGCGTGAAGCTTACGGCCCCCACCAGGAAATGTAAAAAGAAAAATACTGAGAGCGACTTGGATTATGACAAATGAACCCAAGTAACCCAAGACCCATTTGTTACGATTGTAAATCGCGTAGACACTGTTGTGCCCGAAATGTAAATACCTTCGAATGACTGCATAATTGAATTTAATCATTTTACCGCAGAAGAAGTAGGGCATCTGAGGTAAAGAGGCAAACCATCAGAACTCCTAGGGGCTGCACCGGGGCTGCCACTTTACAACTTAGTAGAAAGTGCCTAAATAGCGGAGAGGAATGAGTAGTACAGATAACTTACACCTACAGAGCAGTCAGCAAACGCATTACCAGACATAGATCAGACGTACGGCATCACTCCAATTGGATGTCAAAGCTGAAACATCTGATTAAAATACATTTTATCTAGAATCAAATAGCATACCAGCTGCGCTCATCGATATCATCACTGGGATGTAATACCTACTCTGCTCTTTATCTTGACTAAGAACATCCAGAGACTGGAGAAACCTCACTATATAGAACAGAACTGTTGCTACAACATGATTTAGAGTCCTTATTTTTCCCCAAAAGAAATCACTTTACCTAAAGACAGTTTACTAGGCCAAATATACCGAACCTAAATATTGTTATAAACCCATTCGTGCGATTTCAAAATGAAGGCATACTTCATCTCCGAGAGTGAGCAAAAGATCATATATGAGAAGAGAGAGGCTTGCAATGAGGTAATACTAGCATGGGGGTTAGAAGGCGCAGGAAGAGAGCAAGTTTACCGGAAGGGTACCCTAGTTGCTTGTCTAAATTATTGGATAAATGAATGCATATCGCATGACAGCAGCGCAACGGGACATGAAATGAACTTACAATTGACCTCCCAGAATGGTGAGGTCTTCGAGACTGTCCGAAGACATAAATCAGAAGCGCAGTGAACAAGGGAACGAAGATTACAGATGAACAGTTCCTCGAGCAAGCCATATAACTTTCCGCAGAGGTTTGAGAAGCGCGGAATCAACCCCAGAGCTTGGAGTGAGAGATATGAAGATAAGAAGGCAAAAGATCTAGGGTAAACTCAACAGGTGAGAGCTGCTTCGGCGTACTCAGGGCTCCATGAAACGAGATCTAGGCACGTCTAGAAAACAATACCATATTCGAAGTCGTCTTTGGAAGTATCATGATTGCCTGCATTTGACTCTTCATTACAGGCACCGTGACACGGCAAACGTTGCGCAGTCTGTCTATTATCGGTGATATTTCAAGGAGGCACTAACACACCTTTGATTACTAGACTCAGAGAACACTGAGTAGTCTGTTTTTAAGTAAGGGTAAATAAGACCTCGTACAATCCCCTGAAGGAGGCATGCGCTCACCCCCAACACCGCTGACGCAATCAACCGAAGGCAATATGATTTGAGTTAGAAGCGCTGGTGCCGCTAGAATTATGAGAAACTTGGAGGCACCATTCCTCGCATCAGAGATTTTTGACTCATCAGATGTTTCCCCGCTCTTAATCAACATCGCGCGAAGCATGGTCCGCCGAGATGGCACGGGAGGTCTCCCCAGTACGGAGTTGAAGATAATCATGGGAGTGATTGATGGTCGACTTCGTTGCGTTAGAGGTCTAATGAGTTTCAGGACTGCAGTGAAGCATGGATCTCCAGACTAGGCATCAGGAACGAGGTCTTTGAAGCCTTTCGACTAATTTCCTTGTGAGTGACTTATTTCATCTGCTGAAACATCTCGGAATTCTTCAATATCCGATTAAAGAACAATCGAGATCGCTTGCTGCTAGGAATCCCCAACGTCGTTAGTATCTCTCGAAATTCGACCGTTCGGTTGAGAGTTGCAAGAGCTCGCAAAAGGGTTGTTTCTCACGAGAAGACACAGAAACCTCACGATACGAACATTTGGAATAGTTGCTGCAACATGAGACAGAGCCATATAGTCGTCTCGGATTAAAATGGTTTTACCTAGAGATAATTTACCGGACCCTATATTTTGAACCTACTGAACTGTTGTGACGCTCCTATTTTATTGAAGAAGACAGACATACACCTTCCCCGGGAGTGCCCCGAGGAAAACTGGTTTTTACCTATAACTATATGGTTTACTGGACTAAATCGTCTGAACCTAAAAGGTTGCTATGAATTCGCCTGTTCGGAAAATACGGACATACTTCATCCTCAAGAGTGAGTATATGCGGTATATGAGAAGAGTGGGGCTTGCAAGAATTATTACAGGCACGATAGTCAGAAGGGAAGATAAACAGTCCAAATGGTACTCTAGTAGCTTCTCGTGATTTCAAATAAACGGATGCCTGAGCCTTGTGACGAGCATGATGGGTCGGAGTGTAAAGAACTTAGAGTTCACTTTCTGCGAACGATGAGATCTCCGAGACTCTTAGAGGGCATGCATAATTCAGAATTTTAGGAGGTCGTAAGGCTCGTTGAGGAGGTTGGCTATTGATGGTAGTCAACTCATGATAGTCAGCGGAATAGAAGAACATCATAATGACAGGGTCCTGCGCTCAGCGTCACAATAGCCAAGGTTAAAGTTCATTTCCATTTCTATGAAAGTAAAAGAAAAATGAGCACGGTGGGCTCACCTGTTTTTCATGATCGGGGATATCATATAGCCCGGTCAACCTTGTATACGAAAATTCTGATTGCTGTAAACCTGGAGGGTCCCTAATTCTTCACAGGAACACACAATCGATTTGAAATTGAAATAACTCCCGTACCTGACACCATTGGACAACGGAGAATAGAGTCCCGAGGCGCGCCCAGGGTTGTTACAGACTGAATGAAGCAAACCGAGCGTCGGATGTGGCACTTGAAAGATTTGCACGCGCTTCTTTGCAAGTGCATGTACACATGGGTGATATGAGATATGATCTGACGCATGTCTACGACGTCCACCTTTCATTGCCAAACAACCAGCGAATCATGAGTGAGTGAGTGGTCATATCGAGATGATTCAATCTACGTAAAATCAAATTTGGAGGCTTTTTATGCAAGAAGCGCTGGATTGTGAGATAATAGTCCAATCACGGCGATAATGTTTGCAGTGGAGCACATGGAAGTTGAGGAAGGCGTTGATTTACGTAAGGACTTCTCTGTGAATTCGTCGTGACCCCCTTCTTGCGAGAAGGATTGTTGGCATTTGGTCTCAAATACGCTATGAATTTTTGCTATTCTCTTGTCACATACTTTCCTTCTTAATATTTCCGTTTCAGCAATTATTTCCAATGTCATGGCGATGCGCTTCAGCCCGTTTAATACCACATTACAATTCATCAGTCAACCCTATTCAGTACAGAAGCTATTGATAATATAATAGCATGCACAGCCAATCAGATAGTTTCTCAATGACGCAATATCGAGGACTCTCTGAGTGGTACCGGAAAACGTTTGTGAGAAATCAGTCAGAGTATACTCTGGTCACCGCCAGCTATCAATGAACCCCTTAAGCACCACCCGCGTACCTTCCCCAGCACCCTTGTTATCTCATTTACGGCTTCGAGCATGGGACCGTGATCTACGTCATGGCTTTTGCCGACAATCCAAAGTCAACTTCGAAAACCATGTCAGTGATGGCACTGTCAACTCGCGGACGAGGTTTTCTGTTGCATATGAAGCTCTATATACCTATCTCAGGTTCTTCCCGTGAGAGCTCGTCCATAGAGGCGAGAAGGGAATAGGTAAAATATACATCCAGCTACTCACAGTCTTAATACGACCAAGTCGTCACCCTCGACACGCTGTTCTCAACCTAGGGTTGCCAACCTCAATATCTCCACTCCATAGCGCAAGAGCATAACATTCATGTCACACAAAAACTCCAACTGTTGCATTTAGCATCATGCTCCATTACCTCACACCCTATCAAACTTGACTATCTGTTCCCCTCCCCCACGATCAATCTTGACGATCTTCTTCGCCACGCACCCATACAACGCCCGTGTCCCAATCTGCGCGGCGCTTGCACCTAACGCGGCGGCGTTCTGCTTCGCTTCTCTTCCCGCGTCAGGTCCCGGAGATGGCACCGCAGTTTTGGAGGCGAGGACCGCTTTGAGCGCCGTAAGGCGCATTTCATGCTGTAGTTGCGTAGGTAGTTGTTTCAGCGCAGTGCATGAGCGAGACATGAAGATAAAGCGCGTACGTTGGGTGCAGTGAGGAGAGACAGAAGAACGTGCGCGGTCATGATTTGGTGTGGGATGCCTACTGTAGGTCCAGATGTCTCGATGCCGAGAAGAGACGAAAGTGTTGAGCGGGTGGAAGGGGAGGAGGGGTTAGTGGAACTTGGGTCAGGGATTGGCTGGGCGGCAATGGTTTGCAAAACAGCACTTGACAGTGAATGGAATGAGAGGGATGGGGTATAGTGGGGAAAAAATAAATTGCACGAACAGTGTGTCTCTGGCATTGGGAGGACGCTTGCCAGGCGAACTGAAGTTGTTCCCGGGTACCAGTAGGTCAGGTATCGTACTCCATATTTTCGCCTATTTAATTTCCATCAACGATGAAAAACCACGCCGAAACCTGAGAAGAAAGCAGAAAACAAGTGACTCACACAGGCCCGTTCCACGTCAGCAGTAATGCGAACTCGTCGTACCTTTGTTTTTGTTGATGGCGGAGCTGCACTCGCAGTTGCTGCCTTATTACCTTCAATTGGCGTCTGAGGCTCTACGACAGAGGTTTGGGATTGCGGACGAGAAGGAGGCGGCGAGGGTGGGGTTGCTACGGATGCAGGCTCAGGGCGAAGCTTTGAAAGGATGATGGTCGGTTCGCCAGAGCCAGATGCATCGTCACTCTCATCATCCGTCATGATTTCATGTCCCGACAGGTCGTCCGTAGAATCATCTGCAACCTGAGCTGAACCTGGTGTTATAGGGGTAGGACTCGAACTTGGCACCGCGTGCGTAGGTGACATCAGCGCATCTATACCGCTCATGTCAAGCTCTTCATCAAGAAGGGAGTCTGTTTTCTCTGAGATTCGAGGCGGCTTTCTGCCAGACCAGAAAAAGTGCTCGTTTTCAGCTTCACGCTCCAGACGGGGGCGTGAAACCGGACTGGCGAGATTCGTTTCTTTTGGTATTGATCTACCAGATGGAGGGCCTGGCGCACGGGGGCGAGAAGAATTAGCAGAGGGTGCTCCGCGCGGATTGGGTTTGGGTTTGGGACGAGGTGGTTGTCCTGTTGGGGTGGACGTTGTTGAAGCAGGAGAATCCCGAGTATTTAGAGGAGATGAAATCTTCGACTTTGCTTGGGCGGGCCGTAAGCCAGTCTTTAGGCCCCGTAGGCGTGGCTTAGAAGTAGCTGGAAGCTTAGTAGCAAGAGCTTCTTTCTGCGAGATGCAGTATTTAGGAGTAAAGTCATGAGGAATTAACTTGGACGCACTCGCTCGCGCAACTGGAGAATACGTGATTTCAGTTCCATGATGCGTCTTTCCTCCTCAGCTGCTTGACTATTAGGAGAGACACGGCCAGCCTGGGTTGTCTAAAACATGCGTTCAGACCACTGCATGTAAAGAGAACTGATACCTTACCTTGTCTAAAGATGCCTGCAATCTATCAAGATTATCCCTAACACGGTTCAATCTGTCGATCAAAGACTCCAAATGTGTTCGAGCATGCGGCATTGGTTTGATAGCTTCACTAAAGTAAAGGCGACCATGAGGCATATAATCATCTACTCACTGAATATGGAGATCAGCTTACAAACGCTCTAAATACTTCAATGCGGCTTCTACGTAGACCTCGGGCTCTTCCTCTCTGTTTGCGGTGGCTACGCGCTTTGTCTTCAGCGGTGTTGCCCCTCTAAACTCTCTCCCAACCTTTCCTTGAGCTGCAACGCCGTCAAGTGGAATATCTGACGACTCCTTGACAAAGCTGAAGAGGCCATACTCTGCTTCGTCTGCCTCACGGAGAAGGTCGTGTAATGTAAGCTCTAATAAAGCAGCCACGAAGGGACCAGGATCTGTGCGCGACGGTTGCGCGAGGGTAAGAGAACGGATAGACGAGGAGGTATGGTTGAATCGGTCAAGGGTATCGAGAAGGGACGGCATACTCGAAATAATGTTAAACGCGTCTTCGGCAGAGTGCGGAGCCGGCCCTAAACGGGACGCGCTGCTATATAAACAGACGCCGAAAAGTTTTTTCTCTTTCTGCAGCCATCATGGACTGAGGTGAGCCGCAATTCCAGTCTCGTTGCGGATGAACAAAAACCATTCAAACTAGAGTTTCTGAGAGCATGTGCTCCATGCTTACATCTATCCAACTGCTGTCTGAATCTTCCCATTCATATCACCTCTCAACTGAGGCAGAATCGCTGACGCACTTGTTCCAGGTTTTTTCCTCCTCGATGGATGCCATGTGCATATTCAGTGAGTTTTGATATCTTGTTCTTTGCCAAGATGTTATAAAGGAGTTACCGCCTGACCTCTGGGTTGACGACACCTCCATGGCTGTATTTCTACTTGAGATTTCTGAGCTTTCACCGTCTTTTATTCATTGCTTGGGTCTCATATTGATGAACATATACCCAGATTATACCAGTGCAGTCTCAGGTGAGATATATTCCTGGGCGCATCAATGATGTTTTATCACGACGGTCTGCGTACCATCACTGCCGAAACTGCCCGCCACAGCTCAAAAACTCGGGCACCCCTTTCTGATCTTTTGGAATCTATCGTGTTTTCAACATCAGCTAATACACTTCACAGGATTATACGCGTCGCAGGATTTCGACTGGTAGTCCTCAGGGCTGTCCGACTTGTTGTCGACACTAGTAAATACTGTAGCAGGCAAAATACGTTGTTCAATACACCCTACGCGAACAGTGACACAAGCACAAAGAAGTATACAAATGAATTGCAATGTTACTATTGACTGTTACATTCTTTTCCACCAGACTCCCTCTCCTCACATAACCTTACATCCCCAACTTTTTACTCGCTAATTCAGCACCCTGAACGCGTGCCTTGATCTTTTGAAAAGCAATGTCTCTGGCAAAGTCAGGGCCGCTCTGGGATCCTACACTGTCTAGGTTTCCTGTCAGTGCTGAAGGGAGAAAAGCCGCAATCGTCCGTCGCGCCAAGTCGTTCCTTGGGAATGTATCTTGCGGCTTTGAGAATGGCGTCGCATACCTCCTCTGGGGTCCAGAGTGGTGGTCACACCGATAAAGCACCTGGGCCACACCATTCGCGTCTGTACGCGAGTGTTCACCACAGAGCTTGTACACCTTTTCTCTGTCCATCTCAGAGGCAGCCTGGATCAGGAAGTACCCAGCGTTCATCTTGAATAGTGACGGCAAGAGTTCGGTGTAGTCGACGTCATAGGAATGAACACTATCGCAATCGCCTAAATGGAGCTACTCAGCCCAGTGTTACCCCCTCAAAGGTGCACTCACCGCCGGGGCAAGTATGAATTCCGATATTTTTCCTTTTCTCTGGCGAAAAGCGGTCTAGCACACGATTATTGAGGTCTATAAATTTATCGAGCAGACTCCGACTTGTCCAAGGGAGTCCAGGATGTTTTTTAAGGGCGAGACGGGCCTCCGTGAAGTCGATGGAGACGCGAACCGCGCCAGCTTCAAAACACTGCCGGACTTCCTTTTCGCACTCATCGACGAGGTCGTTTTCAAACTGCTCCTTTGAGTATCCTTGAATCTCTTGGTCCAAAGGATAAAGGAGGTAAAGCATAGACGGCGCGATGACCGCTTGTTTCATTGGCCTTGTGGCCATGGGGAGCGACCGTTTTAGGAAGTCGGCAGCGTATGTTTGGTAACGAAACGGGCCAGACACCAGCCTAGGCAGCTGGCGGTGGTGGCCGTCGTCGAATATGGCAAAGCACTGACCACCACCAGCCAGGTTCTTTGCGAGGCCGGTGCCAGCTAACGAGTGTGTGAGAGGGTACGTCGCAAACGACGAGGCACGCTGCTCGCCATCGGTGACGACCGGATGTCCTGTCTTCTCCATTCGTTGGATCGAGTCCTGACAAGCTTCGTCCTGCACCTCCTGCAGCTGTGCGAGTGTAATCTTGCCAGCGTCGTAGTCCGTAAAAGCATTATGCAACTTGGAAGGTCTGGGAAGGCTACCAACCACTTCGAGGGGGATACCCATGATAGTGAGCTCTATGTGGAAAAGAAGTATTTCTGAGGCAACGCGCCTATAACATAAGTCAAGCTCGTGACGGCGCGTGACACCGATCTTCGTTTCTCCTCAATCCCCCTAGACGCGGTCTTGGTCAGCCACCTTACATGCGACGCTGTGCCTGATGATTTGCTGCAGCGCAGCATAGACATGTTACGGCCTTCGGGGATTCTGATTACTTTATTTCGCTCTTATAAGGTTGCCTCCACCAAGATCAGCTTTCGTTTCTCTCGTCATACTTCATTCCTTGTTTACCAACTCCTACCTCACAGTTCACCCGCGCGTTAGTTTGAAATGTTGAGCGTCTCGAAGCGTCCGCCTGACAACCTCATGCGCAGCTAACCCAGCCTGACGACGCTTCTCATGGGCCTTATGATCTAGCTTTTAAATGGACAGAGCTCTTGTCCCCTCGCACCGCCCGTTGTCCTCGCGTATCTGGGTCATGTGTCCGTTCCCAGCTTGCGAAGTTGACATATCGCAAAAAGCGGCGCTAGATACCTGTGTCCTGCTGCCCTTTGCCTTCCTACGTGAGGGATATGGTTTTCTAAAGTGCCCCGTCGTATAGCCTTACGAGCTTTTCACTGTCTAACCGCCTTCAGGGCACAACGGAACTTAGGCTTAGCGTTTATTCGGTGTCTTGACAAGATGGATGAATGTTCGACAGACCCTAATTAGTTTACACGGAGCGAGTCATTACTGGTGAGATAATTCGAAATCCACAAGCAGACTCTGGTGGGTGTGGTACTAAGCGAAGGAGGAAATGGGTATCAAAGACGAAGGTATGTCTATTCTCCCTTTTTTTTTTCGGCTCTCCTAGGCTCCCCTTTCAGTGACATGGATTCGTTTAGAATCTGAAAATCTCGATCATATATGTGGCATGGAAATTGTTGTAGTACCACTCGTTGCTGAGCATTGCCTCCCAATCACCTCCTATGAATTGAGAATCTCCTTGTCAATGTACTATTGAGCAACAGTGAGGATATGTTGAAGTATGTAAAATCACCAGCACTATTTTCTTGATTTTCTACCATTCCCCCCCTTTTTTTGGTAGAATAGTTAATGTATCACTGAATTTTTTTTAGTAATCAAAGGTTAATCCAGTCTGGGGATGTGTGGTGAGTGTACAAGATGAAGATTACACTCCCACATTCCCCAGCCTTACCTGTGCTTTTATTGTTTATCACATAAGTGTCAGGACCCATGCCAAACCCAATCCCTGAGCCTTTGGACCCTTGGGCCTGAACCTCTGGCCATCTCAAACTTGTTTCATATCTATTTCCATCCCATGTTTGATCTTTCTCTTTGTAGCTTATGACTCTGACTTCAGTCATTCAGTCCCCAACCCCCAAACTCCTTCATATATAAACTACTAGTTTATGTACATGATAATCAGTTCTGATATTGACTAAGATACATAATATACTTCTATCCTCTAATCTCTACACTCCCTGGTCCCCTTCACTAGGTCACACCCGAACTTTGGGTGACCTTGGGCCTTGTCTGAAATACCAGGACAGGACTCTGAGCTGGTGTAGCACATAAGCTGAAGCCAAGTCCCACCTGACTCGACCACTGAGCCTCAGCCCTCCTCAGCAACCTAACCCTGAACCTTGGTTGACTCTACCTTGAGTCCCAACCTTACTTCTGTCTCTGTTCTGATCTAGTTTTTAACAATAAGTAAAAAAGCACAGGTAAGGCTGGGGAATGTGGGAGTGTGATCTTCATCTTGTGCACTCACCACATATCCCCAGACTGGATTGTCCTTCCAGGACCTGTTGAGCTTGTTCCAGCACTAGTTTAATTTTGCTTTTTTCAAGCTATTGATATATTGGGATTGGAGTATCTGAAAGTTGGATAGTCTTCCTGATCCAGGAGATGTGGGTGATTTTATTAGAGTCATGTTCATATGCTGAGGCCATGGATAATAACCTTCCTGCTACGTGTTTATGGATAATCACTCTCCCAATACCCATAGCTCTGGAACACTAGAGCTTATAATGAGACTCTGGATATCTTGTTGGATGATGTCCTTCGGTATGAGTGGGATGGGTTACCTAGTGAAGAAGGACTTATATGGTACAACCAGTATAGTGCGATATGGTCTCTGTCTTTGTTTAATCAAGAAGTAACACTATTTTCTTGCTTCAAAATTGAGAAGTGGCGGAATTTGTGGATTCCCGTCTGTGCTACCGTCACTGCAATTGATAGTAGCATCATACATTTCGTAGGAAGTGTCCATGTTCGCCATAAAAAGCTTTTTACAACATATGCAATATACCTTGCAACGTGTTGTGACAATTCTGTCACACCCGCCTTTGCAACGTGCTCGATCACGTTTTTCCGAAAACAGGACGCTGGCTCCCACCTCCATTGACATGTCTCTTCTTAACGTCGCGGTCATTGGCGTAGGTCTTGTTGGAAAAGAATTCATCTCTCAGCTTCTATCATTGCCATCCACACCGTTCCGCCTCGTCTCTGTATCATCTTCAACACGAACACACTTTTCTGCACAGGGTCTCACAGCGTCCAATTGGCATGCTGCGCTCTCCAAAAGCGGCGCCAAGCCAGACTTACCAAAATTGCTTGCGGAACTCACGGTGTTGACGCCGCAAGGCAAGTCCTCGGGTGCGGTAGTGGTCGACAACACGTCCTCAGAAACGGTTGCTGCGTTCTATCCCGAGTTCTTGAAGGCGGGGATCCACGTCATTACGCCCAACAAGAAGGCATGGTCTGGCGAGCTGTCGTTGTGGCAGAAAATTGAGCTTGCTACGAAGGAGGGAGATTCCAGGGTTCTGGGCGAGGCCACCGTCGGCGCGGGACTACCCATTGTCGGCACCCTCAAAGACCTCGTCGGCACAGGCGACAAGGTATGCTGATGTTTGCCGCTATTTGACCCTCATGGTCATCATGATGTGTCTATAGGTCCTTAAAATAGAGGGAGTGCTTTCTGGCACACTCAGTTACATTTTCAACGAATTCTCCACAGTCAATGGCTCCGGTCCCTCGTTCTCCTCAGTCGTCAAAACGGCAAAGGAGAAGGGATTCACAGTGCGTTTTAGAGATTTCTCTTACCACCTTTCAACTGACCAGCTGTAAGTAGGAACCACATCCTGCGGACGATCTCACAGGCTCCGATGTAGCGCGAAAACTCACAATCTTGTCCCGACATATTCCGTCGCTAATGCACCTCCTTCCCCATGGCTACGCGTCCGTAGACACCGTGTCTCTCGTTCCCGCTGAGCTCGAAAATATTACCACAGGCGACGAGTTTCTGGAGAAACTCCCTGGATTCGATGCACACTTCGACAAGCTTCGTGCTGATGCTTCCAAGGAAGGTATGGTGCTCCGGTATGTCGGTGTCATTGATGTACCGCGAAAACATGTCAAGGCAAGCTTGGAAAAGTACGTTTTAATCACGGGTACTGTTTGGCTTCAATATCAATAATGATGATGACAAGATATCCTGTCACCCACCCGTTCGCGACATCCCTCGGCGGCTCGGATAATATCATCGCGTTCCACACTGAGAGGTATGCTGCGAGACCGCTCATCGTACAGGGTGCTGGCGCAGGGGCAGCAGTAACTGCGGCCGGTGTCTTGAGCGATTTGCTGCATCTAGTCTAGGACGTTTTATTGAAAGTGAGTTGTATAATATGGAAGTAGAAGTCACGTCTACATGCGCACTAATAATATGCATATCAAAGACATTCTATTTGTACCACTCTGGAAACCTAGAAAAAAAATAAAAGTATCTGATAGATCCTTCTGCTTCCACCCGCCATATGGAGGGATCACCCTATTTTATTATAAATGTGGAGTACCCAAATCCTGTCTTTTTCAGGCGACAGGAGGTCCTCCGGTTTGTTGGAAACGCCGTGGACCCCAGGGCTGTTCGGACGTGTATCTATCTCGGAATGCTAATACCCTGATACGTCCTGTCTTATGGACACTGAAATTTTCCATCCAGGTCGTGATTGGGGCCTTGGGCGTGCAAGGTACGTGTTAGCCAGCTCTGAATCGAGAAGAAGAAAAAAACTCAACACTCATATGGGAAGTGAGAAACCTTTTGTAAATGTTCTCAGTGTGATGTAGTAACGTGAAGGAAATGAAATTATATCCAGGCTAAGATAAGTTATGTAAGCAGACCAGTGCCGCTATGCTTCACAGATACTTGGTTCAGTGGGGCCAGCTGGGCGTCAGTCCATCAATGGGAGACCGCTAGCACGTCCTTCAAAGTTTCAAGTAGCGTCCTCCTGAACCAGAGATCTTTATTTTTACACACAAGCTTTAGCGGCTGGTGGTGGTTAGCACTCTAAGTAATTTGGAATGCGATGATTTTGTGGATCCTTTTATCGCGGGTGCTCTGGCTTCATCTCTATATGATTTTTAAGCAAGTCGAAGGTCTTATCAATATCTGATGGATCGTGGGGATATCCTCTACCATTCGGTACGGTCATGTGCACTGCTCCTATCCGTTGTTCACAATAGACTGACTATAGATGCAGCCTTGATTCCCGTGCTGATATCCGAGATCTACAGGGATGACCACGGTTAACCAGACTCAAGGTGGATGTGTCTCGCTGTCCATCATTCTCAATTCTGTTGGACAATCTATAGTGGAAGGTTCTAGTTTCAAGCTTCCACAACTATTTTACTGTGTCTCACACGTATCTGATTCTTCCGCGACCCCTCGCTCAGCACGAGTGCGAAGCAGCACTAACAGTTCCATAACCATTTTTCTTCAATGCAGTCTAGCATGCAACAAACCACGATACGCGACAGAGAAAAACCAGGGACTCCTGATGCGCAATTGGACACGTGTGAGTCGAATACCGTAAACGCCATAGAAGTACTAGACAGCCGGCACTCTGGGTATCCAATGAATCGGAGGTCCGTCTTTCTGGTCCATTAGCGCTTCCAACGCTTAACACCTTCTGTTCAATAGCAAGCGCAACCTCTACCCGATGTCGGAACTAATAACCACACTGGACTTTAAATGTCTTCAGCTTGTCTTTATGTCTTGGCTCGACTAGACACTGAGGTACGAGCTCCGTGTTCGGTCAATGCCGCTATCTTCATAAGCGAGACACATGCGCTGCCATTCATATTTCTCTCCTATCCCATAGACACACATCTGCTGTCTTTCGAAGCATTGAAGAAGCGCTTCGACTGTGTACGATACCCGTTGGATCTAGATTGTGCGCATATATATAGAGGGCTAGGAAGAACCTTTCATTCTCCAGACCATACATATGTCTACTCCAGAATCTCCCAGTGTCAAAGCTGCAATCGTCACTGGCGCCGCGCAAGGGATAGGAAGAGCTATCGCCTTGCGCCTCGCACACGATGGCCTTAACGTCGTTGTCAACGATCTGCCGTCCAAAGAGAAGGAGTTAGAAGCAC
>QMFG01016975.1:0-35821 GCA_003314545.1 Ramaria sp. MG151
GTGTCCGTGTACGTGTCTGTGTTTGAGACTTTCTGAGTCTCCACTCTTTCTCTATAACATCCAACACACTGTCTCTCGGTTGTTTTGGGCGACGAGGGATATGCCGTTTACAAAATTACAACACCCCCACACTCGAAGCACCCAAAAGTCCTAGGCGTGATGTCAGGGAATGATGTTGTTCTCGTGGGAGTGATTTTGTGAGGAGGTCGGCAAGGTTGTTTTTGGTACCAACCTCGTTAACCGCGAGTGTCTTGTCTGCAATCTTCTCGCATATGTTAATGTGTTTGGTCCTTTTGTGAAAAATGCGATTTAATGAGATTGACCTTGCACCAAGAGAAACACTGTAGATATCAATTGGCAGATCAATTTCAAAAGAAAGCTGTTGTAGCAGAAATTGTCCATTGTGCATGTTTTGCACATTCAGTCAGGGCTATGTATTCAGCCTCAGTGGATGAGAGTGCAATGGTCCACTGTTTTTGTGTTACCCAAGCCATCCCTCCACCACCAAGAACAAAAACATATCCAGTGGTTGAGTGATGATCATCCTGGTCACCTGCCCAATCTGAATCACTATATCCTACTACTTGGTAGAGTTGTTGACCCCATATGTCAGTTTGTGATCCTTGGTAGTTGTGAGATACTGTAGGACATGTTGTGCAGCAAGGAAGTGATAATGTGTTAGGTTAGAACCAAACTGTGATAGTTGGTTCACTGCAAAGCAAATATCTGGTCTTGTCCCCAGCATTGCATACATCAGTGAGCCAACCAACTGCTGATAGCATGATGTGAGCAATGCATCCGAGTTCTTGTCTGGGTCTGCAGTTAAGTTTGTACCAGCTGCTAGCAGGGTGTAAACTGGTCAGTATGATATGAGGTCAAAGCAGTCAACTATGTGTCATACTGTGCCTAGATAGTTAGTTACTCACCCTAATAATTAAATGATAATTAACTCACCACTTCAGTGATACAAAACACTGAGGGGTTTGTCCATGTCTACCTATGCTACTGTATAGCTCTGGGCATCTCTGGCAGGGAACTAACTATAAACTAGCTGCCTGGATAATAATCCTCTGCCTCTGAAAACTTGTCTACTAGCTCATCAGAACAATAGAAAAATATGAGCCATAAATTGAAACCAAATGAATAAGATTGAACTTAAGTAACTCAACATATATTCCTTTCTCTGTCACAGCCATGCTCTGGCCAGCCTCTGTATTCCTCCAGAAACCCTCCATTTTTATTACTCTTGTTCCCTTGTATTGATCTATTATTGTGCCATCTCCATGTTATGGAAATCTTTCTTGATAGCTAAAAAACATGTTTCATCTTATATTACCCATCCCTAAACCCAATTCCCAAATACTTAGTACATAAACTGGAATACTCTCCTGTATGTTCCTCAGTTCTGATAATGACCCAATACACCCTGTTCTCTCACTCTCACTCACTCTCTATGCTACCACCCATGACAAGCTCTGGGTCAGAATCCAAATAATAGTGATAAAAGATGTATATGAAGATTGGGTTAGTAAAAGTGTTTGGAAATATTCCTAATGGTAACAGGATGGTTTTGAAAAGTGAATAGAAATCCTACAGTAAAAGCAAATGGCTTTCGGAATGTCTGCGAATGAAGTGTATAGTTCCGAAGAGACAGAGGTTCCGAAAAGATTCTATCTTGTGGATCGAATGAACTTTGCAGTTCATGTCGATCACAGCCAATGATCTTACATTCCTTGAAGTGGATTTAACTAATAAAAGTGGGATTGGAGTGCTTACTCAAAAAGTATAAAGTTGTTGTTGAAGTTGAGTTGGGAGTGAGTTGGCAAGTGTGAGTAGAAAATCAAGTTGACATACAATAATTGAACTAGGGAATATACATGCGAATGTGCTAGCTATATACTGAACCATTCGGAAGAAAGAGCAAATGGGAATGAGTCCGTGATAGTTAGAAAGTAGCCAAGGTACATGTATAAATAACTCTTGAAACATGTTTCCGAATCGCATGGCTCTTTGGGTAGAACTAACCGTCCCTAAATCCTTCGGAGGGTCATCCTGAGGGTCTAGAACATTTATATCATAGAATATGATGATATGGAATGTCATCGCAAGCTTTCACACAATAGAAATGACTCAATCAATGAGTTCATTGGAAAAGATGGGGATAGTGATGGGGATAGTCAGGATGCTTCTCTTCCAGAAAAGATTATGATCGGACCTGGTTATTGATTGTTTCACTAAACACTTCATGGAGTGATTCCTGAACTGGATTGGGTGACTGGATCAAATGTGTGTGAAGTATTGAGGCAAGGGTGATTCGGAATTCGGAAGGCCCATTCGGAAGGATTGATTCGGAAGGACAATGATATAGATGAGGTGTCCATATTGTGATCGTGACACTCTGGCTCATCCAGGTCTTCCAGTTACTTGGACATCTGGAAATACAGGGACAGAACACTGAGTCAGCACAACATTAAAGTTGAAGCCAAGTCCATCTGATCTACCTGGAAGTCTACTGGAACCTCCAGAACCCCAGTATATGCTAAGTGGACCCCTCAGAAATCACATCAATACCCCCAGAACATCATTTATCATAAGTAACAATGCATTATTTAACATTCTCTTCCTATATGGTATCTTGTCAGAATTCAATTATCAATGATAAGAGTTGTAGATGGATGTAGGGTTAGTAGTATCAATCGGAAATGTTTCTAATAATAATAGAATGATATTCGAAAGTGAATAGAAGTCCTACAGTAAAGGTGAAGGGCTTTTAAAATGTTTGCAAACAGATGCATAGTTCCAAAGAGATAGATATTCTGAAGGGATTCTATCTTGTGGATTGAATGAACTTTGCAGTCCATGCTGATCACAGCCAATGATCTCACATTCTTTCGAAGTGTGTTTAAACTAATATAAATGAAGTTAGAGTACTCACTTAAAGGTGTGGTTGTTGAGAAGATGTTGTTCAGGATAGTTCACGATGAGTTGGCAAGTTTGAGTAAAGCAAACAAGTAGATGTACAATAATTGAACTAGAGAACATATATGCAAATGTTCTACCTATATACCAAACATTTCAGAAGAGAGAGCAAATGGGAAAGAGTCTGTGAGAGTCGGAAAGTAGTTAAGGTACATGTATGCTAATTAAAGGCTATAGAAATCAAAGAACAAGGGAGGTAGAAAATTGTGAATGAAAAAGAAGATTAACAGACCAACAATACATTATGAAACATGTTTCCAAATTGCATGGCTCTTTGGGTAGGGACATCCAAATATAAATCCTTCAGATAGTGCTCCTGAATGTTGGGGATACTCATATTCCATGGTTCAATGATCTTGCATGTTAGTGCAAGCATTTGGACAAGTAGAGTTAGCTCAATCATTGAGTTCATAATAAAAGATGGGGATAGTGATGGGGATAGTCAGGGTGCTTTTTCCCAAGAAGGGATGTGTGATTGGATCTGATTATTGATTGAACCACTAGCTCCAATAAAGTGATCCAGGGTTTGCTATTGGTGACAAGATTTGCTGAGTGCAAATCCTTCTGTTGGTGCAATAGAATTTGGATTCAGAACAAAGCTTTTGGAAGATATTGTTCAGAAGGATAAGGAGGATGGGTAAAGATCTCCAATGTGATCGTGACATACCCAAGTGCTTGTTTGGAGATCTTGGGAGGTGGGTATATGCACCTCCAGGGAATTCCACAACTGTCTGTAGCTGTCTGGCTACTATACAGCTGTCATGATTGTATTTTGGCTCTTCCATCACAGTCATCCCTCTTCCAAAGAATATCTTCTGAAAGCTTCATTTGGAATCTAAACCATCTACACATTGATTGGGACATCAACACTCGTCACCCCATCACCAGTAGGTTCCTTGAATCCTCTATTGATGTTTGGTAAAACAATCAATAGCTAGGTCTGATCACAATCTTTTCTTGGAAAGAAGCACCCTGACTATCCCCATCACTATTCCCATCTTTCCAAGATACTTAATGGCCAAACTGATTCTATTCACCCACAGCTCAGGATGACAAGCAATACCATTATACTCAGTGGTATAATTGTCCCCATCATGCAGGCTCACCCTCTAAAGGGTTAGGATGATGATACACTGTAGAATTCTAATCACTTTTGTACACTTGTAGTTCTCACTCAGAAGACTATGGCAATGAATCTCAAAAGTCTCCTTGTGCGCTTAAAGATAGCTAAATGGTTCAACTATTAGCACATTTATCAAGGATCACTCTCGCAGAAGTTCACTCCAATTTCAAGCAAACTATTCAATTCAAAAGCTATCTCAGAACTGTTAAGTTTGCCCTTATCTTCTTTATCAAATACCATAGTACACATATTTATTTCAATGTAGAGGCAAAAATACAAGGCCACATTCACAAACACACCAATAGAAGCTATTTGTCACAATAATAATTTAGGGCATTTCACTGTTTCGTCCCCAAAGCACATTTCCCAAATGACTCCAAAGATCTCTTTCAGAAACCCAAATCACCCTTGCCTCAATCCTTCCCATATATTCAACCCAGGCACCCAACACAGTCTATAAATCACTCCATTTGGTGTTTAGTGAATCAATCAATAACCAGGTCCAATCATAATCTCTTCTAGAAAAGAAGCATCCTGACTATCCCCATCACTATCCCCATCTTTTCCAAATGAACTCATTGATAGAGTCATTTCTATTATATCAAAGCTTGCAATGACATTCCATATTATTAGGCTCTATGGTATGAATGTTCTAGACTCTCAGTATCACCCTCTGAAGGATTTGCACACAGCTATCTCTACACAAAGAGCCATACGATTCGGAAACATGTTTCAAGAGTTATTGTTGGTCTGTTAATCTTTTTCCTCATTCACAATTTTCCTACCTCTCTTGTTCTTTGATCTCTATGGCCTTTAATTAGTATACATGTACCTTAGTTACTTTCCAATCCTCACAGACTCCTTCCCATTCACTCTCCCTTCTGAACCATTCAATATATAGGTAGTGTCAGGGGACAACCTGTTTTCACCGAATCCTTCACCTCTAAGGCCTTCACACATGTGAAGCACAAGTCCGAAGTGTGAGAACCTCGGTCCAAAGCCTTGGGTCCTTGACTCAAAGCCTCCAATTACAAGTCCAAACTCTTGGGCCTCCGGTCCAAAACCTCAGACCACCTGAGACCTCAACCTCAGGGTAGGTCCAAACATCTGACCCAAACACCCAGCCTGACATCTGGCCTTTGTCAGGGATGAAGCACCTTATGGGGATAGAAGTCAGACAGGGTTGACAGCATGTAGGAGTGCCCCTGATTGGGCATTAGGTAGTCGTATATAGTTTTTTCACTAGTAGTGGGGATCCCTAGACTTTTCTCTTTAGATTTCCCCTCTACTAGGTGAGAGTTCCCTTTACTGTACTTCCCTGCATATATATATATATATCTTTGGGTTTCCCCTCTACTAGGCATCTGTGAGCACTAGGAGGGTTGCCCTTACAGGTAGTGCATTCGCATGTATATTCCCTAGTTCAATTATTGTACATCTACTTGATTGTTCTACTCAAACTTGCCAACTCATCGTAAACTACCTTAAACAACAACCTCTCACCAACCTCACCTTTGAGTGAGTACTCTAACTTTATTCATATTAATCTAGACACACTTTGAAAGAATGTGAGACCATTGGCTGTGATCAACATGGACTGCAAAGTTCATTTGATCAATGAGATAGAATCCTTTTGGAATATCTATCTCTTCAGAACTATGCATCTTTTTGCAAACATTCCAAAAGCCATTCACTTTTACTGTAGGATTTATATTCACTTTTGAATATCATTCTATTACTATTAGAAACATTTCTGAACAATACTACTAACCCTACATTATCTACAACTCTTATCATTGATAATTGAATTCTGGCAGGTTAGTAGTATCAATTGGAAATGTTTCTAATAGTAATAGAATGATATTCAAAAGTGAATATAAATCCTATAGTAAAAGTGAATGGCTTTTGGAATGTTTGCAAAAAGATGCATAGTTCTGAAGAGATAGATATTCCAAAAGGATTCTATCTCATTGATCAAATGAACTTTGCAGTCTATGTTGATCACAGCCAATGGTCTCACATTCTTTCAAAGTGTGTCTAAACTAATATAAATGAAGTTGGAGTACTCACTCAGATGTAAAGTTGCTGTTCAAGGTAGTTCATGATGAGTTGGCGGGTTTGAGCAGAACAATCAAGTAAATGTACAATAATTGAACTAGGGAATATACATGCAATATGCTACTTATATACCAAACAGGTCAGAAGGGAGAGCGAATGGGAAAGAGCCTGTGAGAGTCAGAAAGTAGCTAAGGTACATGTATACTAATTAAAGGCCATAGTAAATAAAGAACAAGGGTGGTAGGAAAATTGAGTCTAGATTGTTTATATCATGGAGCCTGATGATATGGCATGCTACTGCAAGCTTTGATGGAATATGAATGACTCAATCAATAAGTTCATTGTGAAAGATGGGGATAGTGATGGGGATAGTCAGGGTAGTTCTTTTTAAAAAAAAAAGTATGATTGGACCTGACCAATGATTGTTTCACTAAACATTAATGGAGTGATTCAGGAAATCTGATGTATAAGAAGATTGTTGGAGAAAGTGATGGGATCGAGGAGATGTTGCTTCAGCATTCAGAACCAACATTTGGAAGGTGTTCTTCAGACAGAGATATGTGGGAGTGTAAGGGATAAGATTATGATCGTGACATAACCTTACATTAATCTACAACTTTCATCATTGATAATTGAATTCTGACACTATTAAGAACTGAAACATATATTCAAATAGAACTCAATATTTGAGATGACAGAGGTTTGTAGGTCAAATCTGATGGGACTTGGCTACATCTTATGTACTACACTGGCTCAGTGTCCTGTCCCTGTATTTTGGACAGGGTCTGAGGTCACTTGGAATTTGGGTATAACCTTAGCAAAGGAGTGTAGGGATGAAAGAAAAGAGCATATGCTATTAGTGTATCTTAGTCAATATCAGAACTGAGGTCTAGTGTACATGAATGAGGGGCTTATACAAAGAGAAATGGGAATTGAGGACTGAATAACTGAGGTCAGGGTTGTGAACTAATAATGAACAAAGATCAAATATGAACAGGAATAGATATGAAACAAGTTTGAAACAAGCAGAGCTTTGGGCCCAAAGGTCCAAAGGCTTGGGGATTGAGGTCAGGGCAAGTTCCAATGGAAGCAAATGTAATAGGCTGCATTGAAAAATAATACAAAATAATGAGGAAAATTAAATGAATTAAATGCAACGAGAGAAATATTTCAAAAAGTATAGAAAAAAATATCAGGACAAGAAAAATATGAAGAAAATAATTATGGGAATAAATTTGAATTGACTTATGGTGCATTATTGCAAGGGACCAGGTCGTTGCACCTTACACCCAGATGGCTAAAGAGACTATGTCGGTGAATTGAAGCATCTGCGGATGTTGATAGTTATTGCTTAGTAACGATATTGGATGTCAATGAGGCTGAGATAGTATGGCAATACTTGCTGATGAAGAAGCATACTCAATCCTTTAGCCATCGCAAGTGTTGACCCTGCTTGGCGGCCGCGCGTCGTGCAGGGCTAGGCTGCGCAGCGCATCCGCAGCGGCATTGCCATTGTAGCGCTCGCGGAGCCAAAGTCCCTATAAGAACCAGGGGCAACAGAGAACACTTTCAAACTAAGATATAATGTCTCCTTTTGAACCACGAATGCTTCAAGACACCAAACTCACCAGTCCTTCTCCGAACGACAAGGATGTCGAAGGGGGTAACCCGCCCTCCTACCCCCTCCACGAGACCGAAGAGCTTGTGGTTGGCGGACCTGCGACCAAGGGCCAAAGGTTGATCCATTGGTTCAGAGCTCGCAGGAATAGACGTTGCTCTCGTGCCAACAGGTGAGTCCACGCGGTATGATGATGTACGATCTAGCATTGAGAAAGAGCCGTCATCCATGGAATAGTAGCCCCAAAGCCAGGGTCTTCCGCGCTTTCAAGTTCCTTTTTATAACCTTTGCACTTTTGAGTCTTGTCCACCTTACTGTGGCTGGAATAGTGCGTCCTCCTTTCTCCTCTTCAATGGGCTTCGCTCACTTTGTATAATCCATTCTATACAGGCGGCTCGCAAGGCTTATAAGTCACTCAAATGCGTTGCCATTACCCCCAGTGAACTCCTTCAAGATGGCATCGCTGCCACGGTCCCCTTCCGTCACTCGAAGCACATCCTCGTCCACCCCTCGCTTTCCGGAGGTGATTCCATCATCAAACACGACGAGAATGTCCCCAAAGGCACTGTCCAGTTCGCAGTCACATTCGCAAATGGCACAGCGCCTGATGCGGTGTACGACGCCTGTGTTACCAAGCTTTGGGGTGGAGCTGTTGTCGGGTTGATCGTGAGTGTTCTATGTGAGACCGATCATGTTCACGAAAGAGGCTCACACTATCCGTCACCAGCCGCGTGAGAGTGAACGGGCAAAGATTTCCACCTTCACTATCCGTGTCCCAGAGTCTCTATCCCACCCCTCTGTGAAATTCCTTGGAAATGGCGATAAGAAGCTCTCTGACAAGAAGCTTAAGAAAATCATCAAATGGTGGAGGAAACAGCAGGCCAAGAAGAAATGCAACAAGAAGTCTGTGAAGAATGCTGCTTGAGTCCTGTCTTTTCTCTCGCACACACGTTTCCGCTTCTTCATGGACCTGAAAGCACGCGTCATGCGTCTTTTTTTGCCAGGAGTTCAAGGATAACATTGAAATAGGGAAAAAAAGAAAGAAATTTGCGCTCTTTTAGTATTTTTTTGCTTGCGTGTACGTTATTTAAAGATTCCGAATTGCATTGTGTGCGTACACGTCCCCTCCTTTACATTGTAGAAGCTTTGTCAAGACTACCGATCAGGTCTGAGTCTCACACAAAGGAAGTTTATCAAGCATTAGATCTCAGATCTCAGATTTTTGAAAATGATAATGGAAGCGGTGTGAGCTGCGAAGGCTTGCAACGCTGAGTTCGAACGTATAGCCACTGACTAAGTTCGATGGCAAAAAGCGGACGGAGTCTTGCTGAGTTCGAATATGCAACGACTCTTCAAAACCGTGCAGAAGCTTTCGACTTTCTCGAGCACCGTTAAATTTACGAGTTCTCAGCAAGCAGATTTTTTCAAGTACACGAGTGGGCGGTGGTTATATAACGGGGAAGAACGTGATTGATTTCCTTTGGTTCTGATTTGTTCCCAACACAATGCATTAGAAAACGCATCACGATATGTCAAGTTCGATGTTGACGAAATTCAGCGAGTGGCCTGCGTAGCAGTCGGTGCTCATCGGTGCGTCGAATTCAAGAAAGTAAATGAAGGTATTTACATCTTGACTTGTCTCTAAGTCTCATGTGACACCTTCTATAGGATCATATAACAAAATTTTCTCCCTTGAATTTGATAACGGGGTGGAGGCAATCGCGCGCATTCCATGTCCTCTTGCAGGAGCCCCTTTCCTCACAACGGCTAGTGAAGTTGCCACACTCGAGTTCGTGCGAGATGTTCTTGGTATATGTGCGCCGCGTGTAGTCGCGTGGAGCGCCAACGCTAGCGCGAATCCTGTCGGTGCCGAGTATATTATCATGGAGAAGGTTCCAGGTGTGGAATCGCATCATCGCTGGACCCATCTTGCGAAAGGGCCCCAAGTTTTTCCACTATTAGACGGTGTTTTTGATATCGAACGCAAATTTGAGTGTGCGCCCTTCTCGCAGATAGGGAGCCTCTACTTTAAGGATGACGTACATCCTGATTTACGGAGCCGACCGCTATTTAGATTGGATTCATTTCCAGAGGGTGACCCGGAGCTCATTAGAAAACTTGAGGCAGCGAAAGACAGGTATCGTATCGGACCAATCGCAGATCGTCAATGGTGGCGGGCGGAACGAAGACAAGTGTCCCATGATCATGGTCCATGTAGGCTTTTAGAAAATTGACTGTGAAGTGTAACTGAACGATCATCTATCGACAGGGCCTGACATGTGTTCGTTTTTACTCGCTGCTGTGGATGTAGAACGTACTTGGCTTCGTCGCCACGCTGATCAGAACACCTTCGCACGATCCCGTCGTTTTCCATTTCACGACGTATCTGTCCACCTCAAACTTTTAGATATGCTTTCTCAGGCGATTCCGCACATATCACTCCCAGCCACGTTACTCAGCCCGACTCTTTGGCATCCCGATCTGAGCCATTCGAATTTGTTTATTGCTGAGACCGGACCAGCAGAGGTGCAAGGCCTCATCGATTGGCAACATAGCGTAATAGCCCCTTACTGCATGCAAGCTCAGTTTCCCTCCATTTTTACATACGAGGGCGGCCTGATCGACATACCTCAGGGTCGAGTTGTGCCCAAACTTCCTGACCACATATCGACGTTGAGTTCAAATCAGCAAGAGATCTATCGGCTTCACCTGAAACTCGCAATGAGGCACAAAGTTTACGAACAGAAAATTGTGACGGAGAATGAGAGGAGGTTGTTGGCGTGCGGGATGCCTTTTGGCGCCGACCTAGCACTCTTACCATACCATATCGTCAGGACTTGGAGTGACAGCTTGGTGCCATTACGCAAAGCGCTCCTGAACCTCCAAGCGGTTTGGAAGGACATTGGACCTGAGTCCACTCCCTGTCCGATACACTTCACGGACGAGGAAGTTCGCAACCATGAGTTGGAGTTCGAACGATATACGAGATATGAGCAATCTATTGCTTCTTTGGACGAAGAGCTTGGTTGTGGAGGTGACGGGTGGGTATCTGAAGATGAATTTCCGACAGCCGTAAAAATGCTAGAAGAACGAAAGGCCAAATGGGGCGATGAAGCGAATGGTGGTCCATTTCCATACCAGGACGGGTATTTCTCTTTCTTTTTATCTTGAAAAAACTAGTTTACTTGTACTCGGTACCAAGAAAACTTATCATCTGGTCATAATTATCCACCCAAGCCATAACATGCATCCAGTGTTACGGCCTTCGGATCAGGCTCATTCCGGACAGATTACGCTACGACCTGGGAGAGGAGGGTCATAGCCTTGTCTGATGTCAAAGACCAGGTGGAGTAGGATAACGTTTTGTCTCAACCCTTTTCAGACATATATACAGCGACCAAATTCAAGGCACACCGCAGGAGCTTTCCAAACCATACACTCGTGAATTTCTTCTTCCCCGCTCATGGCGTTCTCATACGACTACCTGAGGGATCCAAATGACTGGATGAGTGTTCAAGTATGCTCAAAATAAGTGTTTTAATGAATCGTTGAAGGTTTATAATATGCTTTATGCCAATGGTACTTGAATCCATTTGTCTTTGATTACTCCAAGTCCTTTAAACAAAGCCTATAGATTAAACTACCTCTATGTTACTCAAATATTCTCATATGTTCTGTATATCTCATTAGAGAGTATTAGTTACCAATAATTATTAGCCCTGGTATATTCCATAAATGCAATGGTGCAACTAATAGGTAGTCATATCCTGTTACAACTTATGGATCCCATCCCTTCTATGGTATTCCTCCATTTACCTCCCACTCCACACAGACCCTTGAAAGTATTGTCTACTTTCTGGAGGAGCAGCACATTTTCAGAAGGAGCCATAACATCTTGCACCAGGGCTTCTTAATAACTAAATACTTTTTTTGTGTTAATTTGCTAAAACAATGTATCTTGTTATCACACTAGGGATGTCTAGCATGACAGGCAAGACAAAGCAAATAGTGGTTGTCACAGGGTGTCATGGGAATAGTTCTCTCTTACTGTGCTTATATTATAAGAAAGGTAAAAAAATTGATCACACTCTAATAATTATGATACTCTATTATATATTTATAAATTTACACTTTTTAGAATTATTCTATTCTCAATCCTGTTCCTTACCATGTGTCTTTACTTATATTGTCCTGTTAGCATATATATACTTTATCTACTTCCCAGCCCTAATGGGGTCATTTCCATTCACTCACCTTTTCAAATCATCCAGTATATAGTAAGCAACAAAACCATTTGCATATTTGAAAGTTTTGGATTATATATCTAATAAAGAAATTATTTTCTAAATCATTGTAATATTATAATATATGGCCTAGGATCTCAGCTATCTTCTAAAAAAAAGAAATCTAGCAAATCTATGTAGAACTTCCTGAGATAAGTAGGAGATAGTGGAAAAAGGTATGCAATGCTAAGAGAATGGAAATGGGGTGAAGGAAAGGATATGAAAAGATAGATAGGGGAAAATGAGAAGATAAGGAAAAAATATTACTAACCAGTAGTCCCTGACAATACCAATCTCTTACTTAAAGGACTGAAGTTTACAGTGGACCAAATGCTCTAGATCTGGATCTCCAAGTAGTAGGAGTAATGTCTCCATACAGACATTGGTTATTAGTTGAGTTTCACAATGTTCTTTGTGTACCCTCATAAATGTGTGTGGATAAAGTGTATCTATCTGTCTCTTTGAATATCAGCAAAAATATCCCAGTCTTGTAAATATATACATGAGTTGGAGAGGGTCTTATAAGCCCTTGTAATGAACTTGTATGGGGGCTACACAAAGACACAACCAAAGATACTCAAGGATATATGAGCCAATATGAAGAATATCCAACTTGTACAACAGATGTGCTCAGTGCTTACCTCTACTACTACTAAATACATAAAGCTCACCTGGTATAGTAGATGTCCCCAAAGATCAAGCTGAGGAGAAGTACCATGCCAGACAAAACCCTAAGCTCTAGTGGTGACTTATTATATAAGTAGGAGTGGGCATAGAAATAGAAACAGAGAAACCATAACATCACCCCCTCTTAATAAGTCTCAACATGCAGGACCTGTTGGTAGTGAATCCTGAGGCCTAGATGAAGGATGAGCATAGATACTGAAGAACAGATGGTGAATGCTCTATCAAAGCAAAGATTCCCATGTCTCCAGGGATTAATGGTGTGTTTGCTTATGTAATAAGCACCCTATAGCAGATTTCCCTACTCCCCATGTATGGGAGTTGATCTGAATCTGAAAGCTCTCTTGTGAGCAGTAGAGTGAGCAAAATCATCATAGGAGGAGCAAGTGCAGGGAAGTTTCCAAAACTGTACTTCATGTGCTACCTCTCCAGTTACATTCATCCACCTCTTTCCAGCAAATCCCTTGAAGGCACACCTTATCAGAGGGTTGTGAGAAAAAATGGGATCACCTGGGATGTAGGTTTGGCATTGTGATTGACAACTCAAGGATGCCCAGGGCAAAGCCATATAGGTAAGGAAGATTCTGCTTGCACTACATATTTATTACACATGTACACTTGTACAAAGAAAGTGGAGATACAAGGGATCACCCCCATCAATCTTTAACCCCTGTCCTTTGACACCCACCTACCCTCCATCTCCTCACTCCCATCTCTCTGCCAGAGCCTCCAGCATGTTCATTTTCTTTGCTCCTCCAGCATCGCGATATCACTTTCCCTTTTCCCCGCTCCTTCGACAGCCTGAGGCATTCGAGACGGTTTAGTGTGCGCCTTCCTCGTAGCCACATTACCCGCTACGGTTCAGGTTTTGTGCAAATCCCTATTCTGCGAGTCTATCACAATGAACCGAACCATGTTGTCAAAAATTCATATACTCCCAACAATAATAATATTATTTAGTAAACAAAATGTGCTAATCAGAAGTCTTTAATTAGTGCGGGTTCGGAAATACATGAAATATATCAAAGCGCATTTATTCTCTAGTGCTTCAAGCGACGTGTGCGATTTATGATAGAGCGGAAGGGATTGCCGGTTCTGATTCGGAAAATATAGATGAAGAAATACAAGATGAAAATCTGTCTCCATTGGGTGAGTAAAAGTTTGGAAAGAGTACAACAAAACACATACGTTGAATAGGATATATGCAGCCATAAATCCTATATTACGCCATCGATGTGAAAAGAACATATTGAGTGTCGCTCTGAAGATGTTGAATCGTCAGCAATCTGACACTGACTAGATCTGTAATGGACGTACAAGAATGTGTTCGACGAGCTGGTTGAACAGAACTGGCAATTTGAAGTATCCGTTGGATTTAACAAGTAGCCACCATGCATGCCGATGAAGTTTCCCAAGTAGCCTTGGCAAGTCGTGGCGGACGGGGGCGTGATTGACACTATTTCCGACGAAGAGCATCGGATTTCTTGATTCCCAAAACCATTGGTCACCAGCGCTTCGATGAAATCTGAATTTTGCAGCGTTAGCTGGTCAACTGGGCTTCCAGAAACAATACCCACAAGTAAAAGGGGATAATCGATACATCCAATGCCAAAATGATACGAGTTGAGAGAACGGTTGTAGAACCCCTTATTATGAAGCAGTCTCAGCGTTGGCCTCGTCGGTAGAAAATGGGAAAACACGCACCGTTAAACGTGATAATGAAACTGAATAGGAAACTGTATATGAGACCAGCAATTTCGGCGTTGGGTGACGCCGCGGCGATAGCTTGACTTAATGTCGTATAATATAGAGGGAAAATGATCCCAAAACAAAGATACTGCAAGACATTCAGGTAAAAGTTTCGTGACATAAAGTATAACAACCGACCGCGAATCCAATCTGACTTGCAACTCCCGGGAAGCCTACAGTCCAGTACCAGCATAGAAAATATATGCTTGAGCCAAGAATGTTGAATGGTATCTCTACAATCTGCAAGAAAACAGAATCAGACACAGCATTCCGACTGGTAAGAGCTTTTTAATTCACCATGCTTGCAGTCACCAGGGTTATCCAATGGTACATCTTTGACGATTGCTCACGGGTTTCATATATCTGTCTATATCAAGGTTACCCTGTGATCGAATTAAAAACACTTGAAAATCATACCGGAAGCGAAGGAAAGGCCCTTGTAACATATTTGAGAGCGGTACAGCAAGAATGATACCCATAAAAACCGCAAATATGTGAATCTGTGCCCCTTGTAAAGTATTTTTTGCTTTGAAAAACGAAAAACCAATGAATAAGCCTGTCATGGCGCATTAGTACAACAAACACCCATCTAGCTGCTGTACTAACCTGCAAAGATGTTGATGGCATATTTGCTGATAAGATATGTGGGGTTTCTAAAATAGTTGAAGAAAGCGCGTCGAGTTAACTCAAATAACTGGACACTAAATGGGGCAGAAAATCCTGTCTGCTTCTCCTTGACTGCAGATGTCTCTTTGCCATTGCGGAGAATTTCCTGAAGCTGGGATTCCACTTCCTGCCGTTCCGAAGACTCCGTCCATGCCGCATGCCAGTCGATTGTGCTGTAAGCTGTGGCACCTGCTCCAATTACATCAAGGATGTCTGCAAAATTGCCCAGTCAACAGCAGCGCGCATGACAGTCGTTCAACGTACACTCTGCAGGATTTTCACCTTCTTCGCACGTTCTCGCGCCATTACCCTCGAAATACCTGATCAGGGTGGTGGCATTATTGCCGAGATCACCGAAGTAACAGGTCTGGCCCCCCTTACGCAGCAGAAGCAGTCTGTCGAAGGCCTGGAACAACTCTGCAGAAGGTTGATGGATCGTGCAAAGAATAGCCTGTCCACGATCAGCGAGAGACCGGAGGAAGTCGATAATCGCCCATGCGTTTTGAGAGGAAAGTCCGGATGTGGGCTCATCTAAAAAGAGGAGGAGTTGGGGCTAATTACAGGCAGTGAGTGGTCAGGAAATGTCATAAAGTATTAAGGCAGGATCCTACCTTTGCTGCTAGCTCAACGCCGATCGTCAACCGCTGAAGATACATGAGAACACAACCACGATAAGTATGAAGTAGCACGCACTTTACGCTGTTCAACGTTCAGGCCCTCTCCGACACTGCCGACAATGGCGTCGGCATAGGATTCCATGTCGCACATCCGGATGACCTCTTCAACACTGGAAACCTAACTCAGCGGTGTCCACATCCAGAACATAAATTGGAACCTACTAGTCGTATTTTTCCTGCCTAGACACTGAAGCAGGTTGGCGAAGCACCGCACTAAACCGTAGTGCTTCCCTAACAGTAGATGTCTCAAGATGTATGTCCATTTGCTGGCAGTAGCCTGTCTGGCTTGCAAAGTCAGCAGGAAGTACAGTGCCGTTCACAAATCGGTCGCCTGTGATGACGCCTGTTCGGACACGTTCGGCCAGAGCGTTGAGCAATGTCGTCTTCCCTGCTCCGCTTTCGCCCATGAGTGCCGTCTACACGAGACTGATAATCAGCACTGGCAAGCTAAACCAAAAGAGACACATACCAATTTTCCCGGCATAACGTACCCAGAAACATCATCAAGGAGACGCCTAGTTTGACCTCCAGGTAAAGGGATATCGTAATTGATATGATGCCATGAAAAAACGCCCCTTGATGTAGGAAGAGCAAGTTTGGCGTTATCAGCTTTCTCAACATCTCGCGTAAGATCGCCCTCGGAAGGAGGCGTGTCCAGACCCTTCTCCTCGTCTTGTGAAGATGACACCGCGCCAGGGATCGTCGCACCACGCTTAAAAATGAGCTGAGTGGCACCCCCTGATGTGCCATGACCTCGCTCTGTCATAGAGAAATACCAAACTAAAAAAACTATCCAGAACGCCATGGTGATACCGCTGTTCGTCTCATTGGTTTACTATGAGCTAGAAAGAGGGCTGAAAAACACTCACAAGTTACGCCATAAGTTGGAATATGAATAACTATAATTAAGGGAGATGAACCGGTCACCATCTACTGTGTCAGATCCTGGTTGGGAGCCCAGGACTGTGCAGACTTGGTTGGCAAGTGTCACATTCTCGTATCCCGGGCCCGATGGGACCAGCGTTGAGCACTTCCCGTGCAGGCCGTGAAACTCGTTGGCGATCAAGGATTCGAAACCATACTTCATTGGATTAATGTAGGTAAGCCTAAAAAACAGGCAGCCAAGGTCAATTACATTCCACTGAAGTTTCCTAAGCAGCTACAAACCATCTGAGTGCACCAATCGTACTCGGTTTGGGAATAGTGTACCCGGTGTAGATGACGAGGATGAGTGTCCCAAGACCCGCGACGGCTTGTGCTTGTGCTTGCTGTCCGAAACTTGCAGCGAGCCCTCGGAAAAATGCTTTCATCGATAGGGTTATAGAAAATGTGAACAACAAGAAGATGAAAAAGTTGGAGGGATGACGTTGAAGATGTGTCATGAAATACAGGATGATGTCGAAAATTAATATGGTGAAGAACGTGATAGGCTACAATGGTAAGACATCAGCCGCAGATTTCACAGCATAAGGATATCAGACAGACTAACAACATCAACAATAGTAACGGCAAGAGCGTCTATGAATGGGTGGTACAGTGCAGCTTTGTGATGTCGTGTAACGATGGGTCGCTGAATGTACAGGGAAGGGATTTCCGCCATACTGGATAGTGCACCAAAAAGGATAGCAAAAAACAGTGTACCTCCTCGAGAGAAGTATGCGCTGGTAGCATTCGCCATATTGAAAAAGACAGATCCCATAATCAAGCCCTGCGCAACGAAGTTAAAGAGCATAATAGCTGGCGTACAAATCAGCCATCAGAGGCACGAATAGAGAAGTAATAGATGCCAACCTTGAGTGGTGATGTCGCCACGAATAATCTGTACTCGCCGTCGCATGAGGATTCGGGCTTGCATCGCTAGACTCACGGTGTACGGCGATCCCGGAGGCGTATGGTTTGCGTGGTCTGCACGAGCTGAGGCCTTGTACATCGAGATCTGGTTCTTGAAGGTCGTCCCATGCAACTGATCCTTAACCTCTTGTGAGTTTGCTATCCCCAAAGGGCTCTTAGCAAAGTATTCTGCAAACTCTGCAGGGGTCCTTGGAGCGCGCGATTCAAATCCGCTGCGCAGGGTACGGGATGGTCCATGAGTAACGCTAACAAGAAAATCAGCCGTTGTTTGCCGATTGGCAGGCTGGTAGCCCATGTCAATAAAGTATTGCCTGGCTTGGTCGGCTGGACCAAAGTACGACATACGACCCTCGTCGATGACGGCCACTTTGTCAAAAAGGTTATAAATATTTTCGGAGGCTTGATGAATAGACACAACAGTCGTGACTTTCGCAATATCCGTACAAATACGGAGTGCGCGAGTGAACTCCAGTGCTGTCGATGCATCCAAACCCCGCGTTGAGCTGCAGGGGAAACCGTCAGCACACACCTCTACGGAAAAAAAATTACGCACTTGTCCCAGCACGCTACTCGAACACACGTGCTCATCATCTCAGCAATGCTCACCCTTTTCTTTTCACCTCCGCTTACTCCTCGAATGTTCTCGTCGCCGACAGGCGTATCGAAAACGTGGGTTAATCCTAATACCAAGCCGAGCGTGTCGACTACTGTGTCGACATATTGCTTCCGGGAATAGCCTTCTATACGCCTATGAGGAGTACGTGCGGCAGTAGAAACATTCTAGAAAGAAATCTCAAAAAAAATTTCAAAAAAGAGAGCGTATTGAATATACCAGAGTTTGTCGGACAGTCAGGGAGGGAAAATGTATGTCGTCTTCGGGAGAATACCCAATATCACCCCGATAATGTTTCGCCATGTACTCCGGGGTGATACCATCATAAGAAAGCTCCCCCTCCACCGCGTGAAAGCTCGAACGCTGGTTGGCAAGAACTTTCAAAAGTGAGGTACAGCCTGAACCAGGACGTCCTAAGACAAGAAGCATCTCTCCGGGATGGATGACACCTTCAAACCCGGAAAGAATATCTTTGACGGGAGGATGTCGTATCTTTTGAATTGTATGAAAAATATTTAGAGGGTTTATCACAGACAGAATAGTATCTTGGTATTTAGCGTCGGCTCCAAGACCTACGACTTTCAAATCCTGTAGACAATAAGTCAACAAACAAATTTTGAGATGAAATGGCGACATACTTTAAAAGCGACACCCGTCTGACGAGAATTGATGCCTTGCGCGGCGGCTTTGTCCCATTTATCTTGTAGAAACTTGTCGAAACGAAACTCGTCTCCTATGAGCGTATCTGCAGCTGAAGCGACGCCACTCAGATCGCGAACAGACTTTTCCTCAATGTCTGTCGACAAAAACTGTGACTCATTGCGGGAAAAGTAGTCAAGAGGAACGTGGCGGGAGGCTGCAGGAGAGCGAGACTCTGTTTGAATGAGCTGGTGGTCGAAAGGGGATCGATTTTCGGTTGGAGAGACCGGGGAAACTTGTGTAAGGTTATCTAGATTCATTAAGAGTTGGAGTTACTCAAGATGTAGAATGCGTCTTTAAAGGTGGGAGTCGACAGTCTCAGAACCACGAACATAGCACAAGTCTTATTTGTAGTTTCATTCAGACCCAAGTTCGGCGCTCTACGCAAATAGAGTTTGACACTGGCGGAAGCTTTACTAACGATCACCATGAATGTTGAGGGCAGTTTGCAGCGCGTCACATACACGAAATCACGTGATCGATTATTAATCCAAGTCAGCTGAGAAATGGGATATGACAATGGAGTCGCCTATTGTCCGATTTCGAGTTCCCAATGACTTTATCTTGGTCTCACGCAGCAGATCTCAGACCCAACGTCCGCTTAGTCACGAGGCGTGTCTTGCCAGCGACTCGTCCAGCCAATGAAAGAAATGGGGAAGCCCTTGCTTATTGTTCCACCATTTAATTTCACAATAGTGTCAGAGCTGCGATGTTGAGATAATTTATGTCTAATCTCCTAACTCTAGATCAGGCACCAACAACTCAACTCCACAAAGCACAACGTGAGGCGGCCAAGTAGTTAATGTCGCTGGGCGAGCCAGATGAATATGCGAGCTTACAACACTGCCAGGCATAGAAGAATTTTCTACCCAGAGCAATTATTCATAAGAAAATCAGGTGTATATAAAAATTGTTTATGCGTAAAATGATTTTGAAAAGGTTTGAAAAGAATGCCAGAAACCAAACTTCTTCTGAGTTTCTAACAGTTTTATTAAAAACACTCAATGTTTTAATAATTCTTTTACTCAAGAAAGTGTGAAAAAAACACGGAATTTCTTGATTGTTTCTCCAATATCGTCAAGTCAAAAATTCTTTTGTCTTCAGGGCAATGTACCGCCCAAACCGTGAATAGTATAAATTTCATAAGTATATCGACCGGGACTAACATGGACGTCTTTGGGACAATGATGTTGCTTCTAGCGGCGAACCTAAGGGACCACTGGAAGCTGATTTCTCAGACGCAAGCTGGTAGAAGGATGTATGACGACAATAGGGTCCCCCAAAAAGAAATCAAAGCAAGCGCAGTGTAGTCGTTCACCCTTCTACTCTATATTATCGTAATAAAGAGTTGTTGCCGGTTCAATGTTTCGTCATTAAAGTTCCTATTGAAGTTTTAGACACAGATAAGACACAGATAGATGGAGGGAAAGACCGACAAAATATTTTTTGTCCGTTATATACTGTAATATCTATTGTTCTCTAGTTTAAGCCTCTCCCAGTGACTCTGGCGATTCCGATGTGGCCTGCGATGACGCGACAACTTTCCGCAGCCCAGATTCCAACAGTTCCCTCTTTCTCCAACGAGTCCTTCGCAATTTTCTTGGAAGCCATCTGTATTTCTGATTATACGTAACTCCGACACAAATCTTTCACTCCGAAGCCGAGTTTTAGCTGTCCATCACTGAGAACAATACATTTCATGTTGGACACCACATCTCACGACTGGCTCAATGTCTTAGGCTGTAGCTCTTGGCAATCCCGGATGACCCTAAGACGTGTCAGGAAACATATAACTTGACAACGGCAATCCGCCCTTCGCATGCCATGCTCCATGAAAACGTATAAACAATCTTGAAAGCCTACATTGGATCACTTGCGGTAGTTCGCCTTGTTCTGTTTCACAAAGACTTTTCTAGTGAAAATATCCCATATCGTACCTGGATCCTACCGTTTTGGTTGGCATTATCAATCTCGAGGGTATACGTAGTTATACCCCTCGGGATCTCCATGAATGACTCTGAGTGTTGTAATCGATGTGATTTGGTGTTCTACGGAGACGCTCCCGATGAGTTCGTTACTGTGGACCCTGTGGACTACTTAATGTAAACTCAAAGACAACTTGGAGCACTCCACACCAAGTGGAGAGATACCTGATGTCAGCAGTGGCGTACAAGAATTAGATGCTTTGCGTTTTCCGGGGACTCAAGTTCGATGGGACAAGACTAAAGATAGTCGCGAACCCGATGCATGAAGGCATGGCGTGTCGAAAAAAAACTAGACTATTGACGAAGTGGATTTTGCCGACGCGAATGTTCCTTACAAGGTCCTTTGGATACTATACCTTCTCGATTCCAGGACGTGTGGATAGCATTTATGTCAAGTCTACACGGTCCACCACCTGTACAATGCTGCTATCATCACTAACTTAAAATGGCCCATATATCTGGCTTCATTTAGTCACCTGCCTGTGTACAGTTGCTATTGGTCCTTTACGATGAACTGGCGATTGCAGAACAACAAACTAGAGGATACATCGTATAGACTACATGTGTGCAAATCATCATCTACTTCTAACAAGGTATAGAGAAAAGGCCAACTCCCCACTTTCATGGCGATTCAGACTACGGCCATCTAATCTCACGAGTTTCCGCGCTTGCCTTAGCCATCTTCCTCTGTTTAAAGTACCCAATGGTAGCCACAATGATCAATAACCCAACTGCCACCCCTGCAAATGCACCGATGATTTTAGGGAGGATGGAAGCTTGTTGCGGTGAAATCGTTGCAGCGATGTTGGGAGTTGAGGTGCCAGCAGCAGCGGCTGAAGCCAATGTATCGGATGGGGATGCTGTAGATGTAGCAGAATCCGATGGAGATGAGAGTGTGCTTGAGGACGATGGAGACAGTGGCAAAGCAGATGTCGTGGATGATGGTGAAGAGGAACTTATTGAAAATGATGGAGTCACCGAGGCTGCGGTAATTGCTGAGAGAGATGTGGAAGAGGGTGAAATGGAGACATCGCTCTAATACGAGGATCAGTTTATATGTAATGGTCGCTTTTGTTAACGCACATCCAACTCACACTTGTGCTAGAGAGGTAGGTCGTGATGACCGTGGTTATGGAACTCATTGGGGCAGGCGTAGCCGTCCTGGATGCAGCAACTGTGCTTGGATTTACAGACGTTCCATCCATACCACATGAACCACCAGGATCTCCAGAAGCATTCTCCATCGTGCAACTTTCTACCACCCTGACGGCTTGTGTACCATCGGAAAGGGTGACCGGGACAAACGTCAAGGTGCAGCATTCGGTTCCAACGTTTTGCTGAAGACTATATAGTGTAAATTAGTCCTGTCAGGCTTAGTCAGAACCACTATGAAAAGCTACGTACAGTGAAATATTCTGAGCGATGTACGATACTTCCGTCTGTCGAAGATCGTGTTGATTATTGTGAAGATCCTTCCTGTCCTGGGAGGGGGGTGAGCGAGCGAATCCACGCATTGGTCGGCATGTAGCTTGGCTGGCAAGTACAAGTAGTATACAAAATAGAGGGCAGACTCGAAATATCGAGGAAACGAGTGAACAATGATGTCTAGGGAGCATCGATGACATGGGAAGAGATCGAGTGGTAAGAGTGTTGCTGTATGGCAGTCAGGAAGGAAAGAAAGATCAAAGCATAGGGTGAGGCTAAGCGAACGGGAAGTGGGATAGGACCATTGATTGTGGAGAACAATAGGCAAAATTTAGTCTTGAGAATGGCGGCTTGGAACGAAGCGTGTTCTCTGAGACTGCCCTCCTATGATCCCAGAAACTTCCTCTTTCACCTGAATGTATAGAGTATACAGCTTTGATGGCCCTAAGAAAGTACAACAGACGGAGCAGACATTAGCACAAGAGGCACCGCCAGGAGCGGACATAATAAGTTGTGTGGGCGTCTATACACTTGGCGCCCGATGGCTTCGTCACTTTCTACTGCTTGCACGCCATTAAAACTCGAATATGACGCCTGCTTTAATGCATGGTTCGAAGGATACTTAGAGCCTTTGACAAGTAACACGACAACTGAGCAGCGTCAGAAACGCTCAGCTGAAAAGGCGAGGGAATATGAACAGCGCTGTGGAAAAATTTGGGAGAACTACAGAACATGTGTACAGGTGCGCTTATGAACCCAATCCGTGAATGGAGAAACTAATGATTGTTAGAATGCGGTGAAGGAAAAAGGATTGACAGAACTTCTAGATCAAGCGAGACAACAGGACCCACTCATTGAGCCCTCACCTCATCCTTCTGATAATACGGAGAGGTCACAGTGACGATGGGCAAATGAGAATTATACATGTATGATATCGCTATGGACATAATATAACCACTACTCGCAACCGACTTCTGCCTCAAAGACCACCTACCAGCCACCCTCCTTCACCATTTTGGTCGGAATTGGAGAGCTTCTGCCGATTGCTCGTCCGTCAGCGACTCCTTGTCCTCCATATCCTGGAACTGGAGCTCCATGTACAGATTCCGACGGTCGACGGTACTCTATCTTTTCGACCCGCACTTCACCTTCGATCAATTGGTAAACGTACGTCGTCACGACAGGTCCCTGGATGTCCAACAGGGCGAAGGAAGGAGTCACGGGCCTATCTCAGTAGTGAGCTAAAGGGAAACGATGGAATATGCGGAGGAGATTCACTCATTGTAGAGGCCAGTCCATGCGCCTGTTGCGCTACCAGGATTCACAAAGAAATGACCGTTGTACTCTGTTGCTTCGAACCTAAAGAGATAGGAAATAAACACCTTCTCTACACCACAGGAACATGGATGCGTACTTATGTGTTCCACCACTGATAAGGACATCTACATCCATTTGACGAGCTATTGCAGCCAAGGAGTCGATGTCGCCTGTAGGTACGCATTGCTGACCGTGTATGACACCAATACGAATGGGTGAATGTGAGAGCGTTAGTGAGAGGGGATATTTTGGGTCCTAACAAATCATATTACTAAGTCAACTGAGCACTGTTAGGCGAGGCAGACCACTATACCTCGTCATAGTCTCCTCGGACCACGTTTACGTCCGCAGCGACAGTACGGAGGTATTCGTACGTTTCTTTATCGCACACATTTCCGGTGCAGATAATTTGTTGAATCTTTCCCGGCACCTTGAATCACGGTCAGAATTGGGGGACTAAAGTCATATAGCAGGCACCCACCAAAAGCTTCTTAAACTTGGCAGGTAAATCGTGGGTCCTATTACGAGACAAACTGGTAAGCCACTTCAGGTAGCCAGTAATGCCACACACCGGTATGGGATGTGGAAGTCGCCAATGACTAGCACGAGCACCATCTTCGTACTACCTGTGATTACGTAGGTAAATAAATTACTGTCATCCGCGGTTATACTTCCGCGACTACCCATTTATTGTTTGTGCCGAGGTAAGTTGATCTTCTTCTAGGATGCGGGAGTTACGGACGAATTGAAGCGGTATGCTTGCTATGCTTAGCTATAGTTCTGTTTCAAACTTCATATGCTATTTATCCCCCCACTTGGAACCATGATCTCAGTCAAATGGTGAAATTTCGATTATTTGTCCACTCGGGATCCCCCTCGCGGTTGCTGTTCCTTTATAAAGATTACCGGGGTGTCTGTTATCAGTTATCTGAGCATCCATACTGCACAAAACTTACCCTCCAGATGGCTTTACTCGCCTGATTCTCTCTGCCACTTCTCAAACCATTTTTCCATTTTCCCTCCCGACTTAGCATTCCCAATGTTTTCCGTGAAGAAATCATCTTGCACCAATGTAGGCTAAGTGAAAAGCATCTTAACTTGAAGAACGAGGAATTTTTCAAATACAGTACGCCATAGAGCATCAACGAGGGCGTTGAGTTGGCACAGGTCATAGATTCAAGTGAGTGAATGTGTATCGTTGCTCCCGGAAGATCACACGCAGAATGCTTGCAAGTGTATCGGCATTGGATCGAGGAGTGTACGTCCATCCCGTAGGCCGAAAGCCGCTCCCCTCCCCCTTTCGCTCTTCGACCCTTCCATCCTGTGAGGGGTAATTTCCGAAGTTATCGGACGTAATCATATGGGGGGGAACAACATGGGCTCAGGCCTCAAGAGTGTCATCGACAAACAAAGTGTGCAGCCCGCCGTCTGACGAGCATCGAAATAGTCTCACGAGGATCACAATACATTTTCATTGACAAGGTTTTAACAATCTTCAAAAATACTCTTAATGTGGATTTAGCAAGTTTTAACGATACGCCGATGGAATATTTTGGTAGGAAGAAGACTATGGGAGCGGAAACTCACTTAACCACTACAAAGACACGCTCGTCTTGTGCGTTTGCTGTCGCTTTTCCCTTGTCCTTCTTTATAACCCAATTAGCCATGAAACCTTTGTTGTGACAGACGTTTATCTGAACAACTTATTTTACCCGATGAGTCGCCAGCATGAGGAATGTGGTGAGCAAGCTCTTCACAGACTGAAATTACCATGACTTGTGGGAGAAATAGTACTAGCCAATGTCATTAACATCTCATCATGAATACTGAATACCACCTATTGGTCTAAACATGTTGTGCCAAGATATACTTTCTTTCCTTTGATTTCAGAGAGGTCAAGTCACTGCAGTGGAAATATCGGAATACATGATGGAACCTAACAAAAGAGGGCCTATACGTGCTGTCTCCCGCGTTCATGGTCTGCTAGCCTTTAAGTAGAGAATAAAACCGAGCTATCACTTGGAGGAAATAACTATGGGTTAAATCAGCCACCTTGTGGTAATAAAGAGTCAAAGCTTATAGTGATTTGCTAAGATTATTGTAACCCCAAATCTGTACTACAGTAGGTATGGACATTGGAATTGGGACAACCCATTTAGGATCGAAATTTAGCCTGTGAATAATAATACCTGCTGTTACAATAAACTAAACCATGCTTCCAGGATGAGGAAAATTAATGTGCATAACTATTCAGCCCATGTATTTGCTTGTGACAACGCCCTTTTATAACTGATGGCTTACCTGAGGAAATACGCCATAACACCAAGGATCTTGTGCATCTACAGCGATCGGCATGTCTTGCATGACCTATAAACCCAATATATACGATGACAATAGGCTGTAATGTCTTAGCATGCTTTGTAATATGGTGCAAGTCGTCGACCCCTAGTCGACTTGTTCAGCCACTGACCCCTCTTTCCAAGCATTGTTTCCTTCTGCTTGACATGAGGACTGAAAACGCGGTAGCCGGGAGTACAGGTAACGGCAACGGTAGCGAGAGCAGAAGTGGGGGCTTAATTAGAAAGCGGTTTGTACTTAACTCCCTGTAGAGATGACGTGGAGGATAAAGTGCAGACAGCCATATATTTTTTAACTTCTTACCCACCCATAAAGGATCCGTGAGACAGTTTGGGTGAGGGAAAGATCACCATTCGCAGAAAGGAGCGACCCGTCGGTTTTTTTTGCCGCAGACAAGGAAGACGGAGGTATGCTCGTCGCCATTCCTCTAGCAAAATTCAACGTGACGTACCCCACTGTCGTCCTCTTCGCCATCCCCCATTCATTACTCAGTTATGTCGCGCCTCAGGATCCATGAAAGATGTGGCATCGGCCACTAGACGGTTCGTGGAAGTAAGAGTCAGGTGTGCCAGCATGACAGGATGCTGGTTTGCTTCAGGCATCTACGCGGGTAGCCCCAATATCTTGATACGCGACCTTCCCGAATAACTGACCACAGGTTTGGGCCGAAATCTGTCACTTCCTTGTCGTCAGAGATGATGGTAATGACGGTGATGTCTTCATCCTCTGGAGCTGGTCCCACGACACGTTTCGAGGTTGAGTCTGAGATGTGGCACGTCGTGCAGAGGAAGCACCAAAGAAGTCAATATTCTGGTACCTCGCATTTTCTTAGATCCTGTGATATGTAGCACAGCACGAAAAAAGTGAGCTTCGAATTTTGTAGGGCCTTTCGGAAGGCCTTTCGGCGCTATTCAGTTGAGCGATCGAGGTCACAATGTGTCACGCGTCTGAAAGTTATCAATGAGTCGCATGGTAACTCCCTCCTTTCTTCTTGTAAGACTTTGACTGAGGATGGAGCTTATAGACCCTCTTTAAGCGGCTTGCCCGCTATGCTAGAATGAGCACACCCCGAGGCCGCGAGATTGCCCTCGAAATTTTAAGGTCTACCTACCCAACACCTGTCCACTCTAAGGAGATTTATGAACGTGTACGGAAAGAGTATGCGGACGAGGTATTGCCGGAGCCTGTCGCTATCCCACCACTTCTGTCTTCTCCCGAGGTTGGGCTTGCCCCTGCCTCAGGCAAGAAGAAGAAGGTAAAACCAAAGTTGGAGCCCCCGCCGCCGCCCTATCCGGAGCACCCTATACGGTCGCTGAAGTGAGCATCACTATCATTCGACCTGACTTCTGTTCAAGTCTTGCAGGTACCTAAAATCGATCATACTGGAAGAATTGGCTCAGCGTAATCAAGTCGCGAAAGTGCATACCATGCGAGAGCCGACACCTGAAGAGTTGGCTCACAAGAAAACACGAGCGAAAGGGAAGAAAAAGAAAGCGGAGGGTCCAACCGTTACAATCAATGCCAAGGGAATGGTCGACGAATGGGGGTGGGTTTTGAAGACGGCCAAGGAATTAGAAGTCGACAAACAAGAACGATTAAGAATTAAGCAAGCTGTGGAGGGGCAGAAGATTCGAGACCCAAAGGAAGCCGAAGAGAAGAAGCGTAAAGAGTTCGAGGAAGAATGGGGTCATTTGAATGAGCGGCGGCGAAGAGCAAGGGTCGGAAAACTGGAAAGAGAAGAAGAGTGGGGACGCCTTCTAGAGAATGGACGGCAGCAAGGTTTGGCAACCGCAGAACAGAAAAGGGCTTAGATGCAAAAGGTGCGATAATTCAGTCAAGGTGATGGAGACGGCAGACTGGTAGCTTCCAGACTCGTATAATGATATTGAGTTTGAGCATATGCTAATATGTACGTACCGATTCGATTTCAAACCTAACATGCATCCTGACACGCTTTCCCCACGTTTTATGTATAGATCACACTAAATATAACCAGAAGCACTGCTCAAACTTCCGGCATGTCAGTTTGCTGCTCCGCTATTTTCAACCACTGAGGCTTGGACTCCTCCATGAGTCGTTCAATCTTTGTAAGCTCTACTTGCATTCGTTGCTGCATCTCCTCCCCCTTTCCTGCTCGCATCCCGGATGAACCCACAGTGACCACCATCGAGTTTTTCGAGTCATTAATTGCTTTCATCTGAAAGTGAGAGTGATCAGCGTGTAGAACTAAATCTTTCCAATGCTGTTGCACTGTTTATTTGTGGAAAAACATGTCGGGAAAGGTATTTACCATAGATCGTGCAGCAGTGGCTTGCATTCGCATTGACCAATATTTTGTATTTCTTGCTTCCTCCTCAGGGGACAACCGTCGAATTCGAACATCGTCCCAATTTATTACCTCTTTAGGCAGCGCTGTCGAAGGGGCTAGCTGAAGCTCTCTTGATAACAGTTGGCGATCAAGCCACTTGTCTACGCGCTTGTCGATGCGGGGGATGGAGGCCATCTTGTCCAAGTGAATAACACTATGTTTGGAACGAGGGCGGCTGAAACCGCCAAGTACATGCATGCACATATCCCCTTCTACATACGGAAAGTTTAGTGCCAAGAACTGCACAGTGGAGTGATAGATCGATACTTTCGTAAACAGCGGCTCCTTCTTCCCATCCTCTATTGAGACTGAGCATCAGCATATTTGGCGACCAAATCTTCCAAAACCCAGTATCCACTTGAGGGGTCTTTATAGAGCTCCGGAGGTAACCCTCCATGTACAAAATTCCCTGAGGGGCAAATAGTCAGTGGATATTAATGGCGATGGAAAAGGATGTACATATGGTTCGTGAGCATCTAAAATCATGCTGAATATACGAGGTTTACCCTCCAAGGGCGCATCAAACCCCTCCCACTGCATGAGGTAAACAGGGAAAAGTACAGGATACGCCGGCGCAAGCTAAGACAAGGGAAGAGAATACAATCAGGAAACGAAATAGGTAGCAAGAAGCAAGTTGGTGCCTTCACTGACAAGTGGAAAGTGAATGCTATCTCGTTCAACCTTGAGGGTGCTATCGATTTTGCACTGCTCGAATGACATTGATCGGACAGCTTCTGGCAGTGTGAACGGCGACCGCGTATATGGCAGACATGTTATCCGCTGCTTTGAACTGGGAAGCAAGCCAAAACCCTCGTCCAGTGGAGAGTGCAATATTCGTTTTTTGAACCGAAACTTGGGAACTGATAGTGGGAAATGGTCGAAACCTTTTCATGGACCCAACTTCACGAATCATAAAGACACTTTTAAAGGAAGCCACGAACCCGGAAGGTAGCTTTTACGCTGATTAGGAGTATAGACTACGAGGGAATGACGACCAGACATACGTTGACAAGCTCTGTGCTGTAGCCTGCGTCTGGGGAAAGTTCATTGACAATAAGCGGATGTACCGGTTTGATAAAACAAGGGTTCACCTGGATGGTGGAATTTGCGGTGTGATCGGATATCTTAGCAGTTACTTCAGCGTCGACGAGCCAGGTGGGAAGATAGACAGGCTCTATCTTCAGCGGACGAGGAGGTTCATAGATTGTTGGAAAAAATCTGCTTAAGACCGCCTGCATCAACGCAGTGTAGTTATCTACAAGAAAGCAGGCTTTGAGTGCAGATTGGTAAATTGCTTCCTCTGGAGAAATCGCAAAAGGAATCGCTGGGAGGATATTTAGGATAAGACTGGGCTGTCACCGCTGGTCGTGCTCACCAGACACTTTTGGGTGATAGTTCAGAACTTTGACAGAGCTGTGATAGTGTCTGTGACTGTGGAGCCACCTTGCCAGTCTCCTCGTACATAGCTTCGGAGACATGGTATGTATTAGCGCTGGTGGCCCCGTCGCAGTCCCGCTTCTATAGCTCATTTTCCGTCTAGCCTGGATTATTTCAAATCTCAATCGCGGAGGTACCTTCGCCTACGACGCGGATATGGTCAAGTTTTGCTGAATTTTGGCTTTTCCCACCAGTCTCAATGAATTATAGTGGATGAACAAGTTCAGAAGGATATCTGAGTGTCTGGAGAGTGGCTATGCACTTTGCCTGGACTCAACTCGTCCGCCAGGCGCGTACTGTGCGTAAACTGGTTTCTCGTTGACAATCCTGCATTGACCAATCCAGAGTCTAGGGTTTCAAGTTAAAACCAGGCAGAATTGAAGTGTACGTTCGGGAGACCATGATCACCATTGTTCGTGGATCTCACACAGAATATGTAAGGGAACACTTTAATACCAAAAAACTGCTGGTCATACATCATAGTAAGTGATATTATCAGCATGAGATAATGTCATTGCCCAGATTGAAATTTTTGCACTCGACATCAGTAAACGGCATGCACTCATGGATTGAGTGGGAGCGCAGCAGGCCATCTGTCGGTAGTTCCAGAAATTGTTAACAACCACGGGTCATGTGTACCGTCGCCCTTCGGAAAGTAAATAAGACACTAAAACTTGTATGCGCAATCATTGCTACTCACAATCAAGCTGTTCGGGAAACCTTGCTCAAAGGGAAGTACTTCCTCCAATGCTTTGATCTGGGTCGGGGTAAGTGTAATATCTAACGCCTTTATATTTCCTTCCAGTTGTTCAACCTTTCGTCCACCTATGATTGGGAACACGTATGGCGCTTTCTATAAAGGGGGATAAACAACAGCCCGATCTGACGAAGCAGAAACAACGTACATGCATGACATAGGCGATGGCTACGGCAGTGATATGATCCGCGCCGACTTCTTTCGCGATCTCCTCCATCTTGTGGCTAATCTTGACCTCATCTGGTGTGCGTTCCTTAGTTTCCGGGACCATTTTGCGAGCTTCCTCGCCAGTTTCCTTGCGACGATTTTCTTCTTCATCTGTCCTGATCTTCCCATGGCCAAGGACTCCCCAAGGCGCAAGAGCCAGGCCTTCAGACCGGGCCATGGGTATGATGTCGCGTTCAAAGCTACGGTCGAGAATACTCCATTTTCCCTGGTAAATGCAGAAGGGGGTCTTTCCGTGGTCTCTGGCCCATTGGTTTGCCTTTGATACGACCCACGCTGGGGTATCCTGCGTTCAAGTCAATAACCGACGTGCCTAGATCTATCGTAAACGCATACCGAGACACCCTGACAAGCTTTGGCGTAAATAAACCCGTCATAGTAACTAAGATAAATAGGGACTTACGAGATACAAGACTTTCCCGGTGACAACAAGGCTATGCAGATTGTTCATAACCTCTTCTATAGAGGTGTCAAAGGCCCACCCTGCAGGTAACGTCAAGACTACTCGACCAAGAATGCTGCGAGGAAAGCGACTTACAGTGCACATAGAGAATGTCAATATAAGTCGTTCTGAGTTTCTTGAGGCTTGCTTCGACAGACAGGTGCAGTGATTTGTGGCTGTTTCCCGCATAGTTCATTTTGATTGGGATAGTATGGTCACCCTGCTTGTAACCTGTGGTATACTTGGTGGCAATAACAAGTTGATCCCTAATGCCGCGCTGCTCTGCCCATTCGCCTATGAATTTTTCAGAGGTCTCGTCCTGATAGCTATTAGCGGTGTCGATAAAGTTGCCCTACAATAGCCCTGTTAGTTGTCTGTTGCAGGGTGGTAGGCTATAGACTGCTGTAAGCTTACGCCGGCGGTATAGAACGCATCCAACAACTTGAAAGAGTTGTCTTTGTCCATACTGCCCAAACGTTGTGACCATTGGTCACCTATACTCATAGCACCGAGCTGCAAAGGGGAGACACGGATTCCAGCGTTGGGGGAGAGAATACGATAGCGCCCCAATTTTGTTGGAGGAGGCGGGGGAGTTGGCCACACAGCTGCCATGTCCTGAAACTCGTCTGTATCGATGTAAGTACAATGGAAAAAATTGGCCTTCTTTTATACTCTAGGAACGTGTCCCTACACATCCCAGTTCACGCAAGCTCGCCCCGAGGGCCGAATTTCACATAATACGGTTTGTAACACTCATATAGAAGTACACTGACGACGTCTATATACTATCCGGCACAGGCCAATCATTCTGTGACGTGACTCGGATAGACTATCACTGTCACGCGTCACGCCGCTCTTCAACAACTCCGGAGTGTGATCCGTAGACGCTTTGGTACACTCCGGCATTGGCAAGTCTCGGGGACGTGGACACAAGGTTTTCCGAAAATTCTGTAACTCTGTTGAACACAATAGTCTTGAAAAGGCTAAAAAATTATTACTGCAATAAGAAGCGTCTACGTCACGTCACATTATCTATAGGCGGAGTTTCCAAATGCAGAGTTGTACAATCCACCCTCGAAACATGGCAGTTCCTACGCAGATCGGAGACCTAGCTCCTATACAAATGATAAAAACTTTGGTTTTGTGCTTTTGTGAGAAACTCTGAAAGGTTCTCATCGCTAGGGATGTAGTGGACTATAATTTGTCTTCTACTACGCGTTCTTGAATAAGGTGGTGGTGGATATCAATGTGTTTGGTCCAAGCATGAAATTTGTTGTCTTTTGATCACTCCCTGGTTATTGTAGTTGAGAGTGGACTATACAGGCTCCCTTGGATCTCTGTAAGGAATCTATGTAAGAGAGAGACTGATCATCAATTATAGTGCTGAGCGCTTATGGTGCACTTAGGCTACAGCATAGAGACTGCCCTACATAGCGGAGGTATATAGGATGTTGAAGGATTTTAGAACGGTTGTGCACCCCGATTGGTCTGCGGGTGTGCCTATCTAATGAAGCAGGGGGCATGGCAGCGAAGCAGAATTACATAAAAGAGGAATATATGAGCTTCCTTTATTGCATGAGTCAGGTGGCATACTCTGCTTCCATACTGGACAAGGAGATTACATGCTGCTTCTTTGAGGATGTTGGAAAATCATTTGAACATCATTGTGACTCCCAGAGTTCTAAATTAGAATCTGCACATCTGCACAAGGAGCTAGACTTGATAGCTCAGTTGGTAGAGTGTGGGGCTACTTACCTGAGGTCACAGGTTTCACTCCTGTTCAAGTCATTTGTTGAAGTTGGAAAATTCCCTGGATTGTACATCCACTTGTCCACTGACTGCACAGCCACAATCCATGTAGTATATATTACCTCAACATTCCATTCTCATTCCCTCAGTCTGTTACTTACAATGGCTGAGGTGAGACCACATTATTACCTCCTACAACATGCTCATGTATATATTTTAGATTGCTGTCTAGGTATCTATACTATGAGTCTGTTACTTACAATAACTGAAAAACAAACCAAGTTCCTAAAACATGACTGATTTTAAACTCAATGAGAAGACCATTGGAAAACTCACAGATGGAGGCTGGCCAAATTGGTCAAGGAAGTGTAGGCAGCCCTCAAATACAATGGCCCATGGGGCTTAATTGGGGGTCGACACATGATGGAACCTTGCAACAATACTGAAAGAGAAGAATGGGTGGACAAAAATGAGCATGTCATAGGAGCACTCTGTCAACTCATTGACACTTCCCTCATAGTGTCAGGGGACAACCTGTTTTCACCAAGCCCTCCACCTCCAAGGCCCCTACACATGTGAAGCACAAGTCCGAGGCACGGGAACCTCGGTCCGAAGCCTTGGGTCCTTGACCCGAAGCCTCCAAGCACGAACCCGAAGTCTCGGGCCTCTAGTCCGAAACCTCAGACCACCCGAGACCTCAGCCCACCTCGGGGTAGAACTCGAATGTTTGATCTGAGCCTTTGGCCCGACATCCGACCTTCGTCAGGGTCAAAATGCCTTATGGGGATAGAAGTCAGGCAGGGTTGACAGCACGTAGGAGTGCCCCTGGTTGGGCGTTAGGTAGTAGTATATAGTTTTTTCACTAGTAGTGGGGATCCTTAGACTTTTCTCTTTGGATTTCCCCTCTACTAGGTGAGAGTTCCTTCACTGTATCTTTTACACACATATATATCTTTGGATTTCCCCTCTACTAGGTACCTACGGGCGCTAGGAGGGTTGCCCTTACACATAGATAGTGTTGAAGCACAGAAGACTGCAAAAGATGCCTGGGAATACCTAAAGAAAAAGATGCACCAAGGAGGCATAGCAACCAAACTTGGTACTCTCCAGGCTATTCTCACCTCCCAATTCACAGATCCATCCACATTTACCTCCACAATTACCCAGATTAAGGATCACATTGCCACAATCTATGATGACAATACCCCTACTCGTGAGGACTGGACCATCCTCTTTCTTCTCCAGGCTCTTGATGGCGAACATGAAGCACTCAAGGAAAACCTGATCAGCTTTCTTACTACCTCAGGGACATCACTCACATCTGCAGATGTCATAACCCAAATCAAGACAAAGGCACAGGATGTCTGTGCACAAGAAGCTCTGCAGAAACATGAAACAGCCCTTGCTGCTTGACAGAAAAATGCCAGACAAAAATCCACAAAAGTTACCTGCTCAAACTGTTCCAAAACAGGTCATACCATTGAAAAATGCTGGGAAAAAGGGGGAGGCTGTGAGGGAAAAGCTCCAGATTGGTACAACAAGGCCAAAGAAGAAAAGGAAAATAGGACTGGGTAGAAATCAAAGAAGAAAGAACATGCCAAAACTGCATTGGATGAAGATGGCTCCTCCAGCGGCTCTGAATCTTGCACACTCCTACATGATGACTCCTACTCTACAGACTGGGAAAACCTACCAGCGGACATCCTTGCTACTGCATTCGATCCTTTTCCCTACTATTTCGACTCTGGCACAATGAGTCACTGCTCACTGGACAAGAGTGACTTCTCAATACTCCAGGACACTCTTAAGAGGAAAATTCATGGTATAATGAAGTTGGAAAATTCTCTGGATTGTACATCCACTTGTCCACCAACTGCAGTGGGAGATATTCATATTAAATGTGAAAAGGGTTAATAACTTATCTTAAAGGACATCTTGATGTGAAGATACGTCTCACATCTGTTGGAAATCTTGGTGACACTGGACTGAAGATGGTCTTTGATACTGCAAATTGCACTGTCCTTTGTGGTTCCAAGATGATTGCTCAAGGTGTCAGACATGGAACTGGGTTATACTATATTGCTGGTTATACCCATATTGAATATGCAAATATTGCTCATGCTGCCCCTGATCTTGCAACGTGGCACCACCATTTAGGCCACATAAACTACATGTCTATCATTCAAATGGTTGAGAAAAAAATTGCTAGAGGTATGCCTACCAGCCTCACTCACCTTCCATAATTTTGTGAACACTGTGTTGTCTCCAAACAAACAAGAACACTGGTTCCAAAAATGTAGGGGGGAGAGAGGGCTAAGGAGCTACTAGAAAAGATTTACTCAGATATCACTGGACCAGAAGCAGTACAAACACCATATGGTGAACAATATATACTCAACTTTATAGACAACTGCTTGCATAAAAGCTAGGTATACCTACTCAGACATAAAAGCAATGGTATAGAGCACTTCAAGAAGTGGAAAGAACCTGTTGAATAATAAGAGAATGAATAGAAATATTTATTGAATTTATTTTGTATTTGTTTAATTTTTATTTGAATTTTTATTGAAGTTGTTCAACATGAGCTTTAAGCGCTTGTTCTATAATCTAAGCAGAGTTCTATTGAGATGTGGGGGATGCGCTGATGTGGGAGCAAATTGTCAGCGCTAAAAGTTCACGTACACTGACATGACACTTGTAACAGAGATAAAGCTCAAACTTAACAGGTTTGAGATAATTGTTGAGTCATATAGATCAC
>QMFG01016999.1:0-19163 GCA_003314545.1 Ramaria sp. MG151
GGATGATGGCTCCGGATAGTGTGAACGTTTTATCTCAAACTGTTGCAAAAGGGTCAGGGAGAGATCTCGTGAGGATTCGGGATAGGGATACCATTGGGATCAGTGGTAGCCACGCTTTTGGCTCCTTATTCTTCCCTCTTTGTCGTGCGAAAAGGTGTGGGCATAAAATGGCGCTCTACGTCTTGTTCGACGACTTTGGCGAGTCGCCACGCCCACCGCCTGTGCGTCCCCTCTCACTGAGGCTGGCGAATCGTCGGCCCCAGTCGGTGCTGTACCCAACATAGGTACAACACTGGGATCGTATCTATTTGTCAGCTTAAGCGAGGGCTGGTGCCCCCGCACTTGGTCATTGCCGCCTGGGTCCTGAGGCGGGCAATATAGCGGCACAAAGGCCAGCCTCCCTCTCCTCTCCTCCTCAAACAGGAGATAGTAGTCAAGTAGCCTGAGGCTCCGGAAGCTGGGGAGGTTGTTGTTATTTCCCATTATCTGTATGATAGTAAATTAGTCTCAAGACACATTGCAGAATATAAGCAATAACAGTTGGGTGACTGTGGTCAAAGCCCAAGGGTTACTGAGGTGAAACAGAAGAACAGGAATGTTTACCTACATGGTGGCAAACTTACTGTGGACAATGTAGATGATGTGGATGTAGAGATTGACAGATGAAGAAACAGAGTGAAGATGGTGGCCTTTTTATATATGGCCCACCTCAAATCCTGCAAGCCACCTTATCTCAGATGAAGGGTTTTCAGTGTGAGAAATCACCCATAATCAATGAATTAGAGGCAACGAGAACCTTACAAGAACATTGCACTATTGTTCATTCTAATTCATGTCCACGGTCTGCATCCTATTAGTAAGAAAAGAGAATAGAATTTTTTGTTATATTTATTTTATATTTTATTTGTGTTTTGTTGGACTTTTGTTCGAGTTTCTTCAATGCACACAATAAGTGCTTGTTTTTGAATTTAAGCGAGAAGTGTATTGAGATGCGGGGGATGCGCTGATGCAGATGCAAATTGCCAGTGCCTAAAGTTTGCATATTGTAATGCGACCTTCGTAGATAGAGATAATAGTTCAACTTAATAAAAATGAGATAACTTTTGAGTTAGATAACAGCTTTCAAATAAAAGCAAACGGCCAGTGATGATTTGCTGATAGTAAAGTGTTGTAAAGATATAGAGCAAGCAATTCAGAATATGGAGATTTTGTGGAGATTTTACTGCCTTAGATTCTAACAAGAAATACAAGTGTATTTGAGGTGAATGCTAGCTAGGGTGAGTCTGTTGTGGATGAATGGAAAATATTAGGGTAGTGGAGTGGTCCTGGGGTTGGAAACTACATGAGGGATGAAATGCACAAATTTGGAACTAATTACTATCTTAAGCACTTGAAACTGATCTGTGTGCTATCAGAACTACAAATCATATGTGCAACAATTTATCTTCAGTAGAAGTGTTATTATTTGTTATCTACCCTGCAAACATAAGATTACACAATCAGTCTAATGGATCAGCAGAGATGTCTGAATTACATAGAAAATAACCACAAAAACATTACTGATTTCAATTCAAGGCTTTTAGCCTTAGAATACCTTTTGTTTATATTTTTAGAATCAACCAGTGAAGCATCTCTGAGCCCACATGAGCACAAAGATACCATGTCCTGAATCTCTTGCTTTATATCTCTGGAACCTGTAAGGGTAACCCTCCTAGCGCTCACAGATGCCTAGTAGAGGGGAAATCCAAAGAGAAAATCCTAGGGATCCCCACTACTAGTGAAAAAACTATATACAACTACCCAACACCCAACCAGGGGTATTCCTACATGCTGTCAACCCTGCCTGACTTCTATCCCCATAAGGTGCTTTGTCCCTGACAGAGGTTGGATGTTGGGCCAGGTGTTCGGTCCAATGTTCAGGCCATACCTCGAGGTTGGCTGAGGTCTCAGGTGGTCCAAGACTTTGGGTCAGGGATCAGAGACTTCAGATCGAGGTTCTCGTGCTTTGGACTTGTGCCTCAAACGTGTGAAGGTGTCTAAGGTGTAGAACTCGGTGAAAGTTGGTTGTCCCCTGACAGAACCGCTCTACTGTTAGCAAATCATCACCGGCTGTTTGTTTTCATTTCAAGGAATCTATAGAACTCAAAAGCTATCTCATTTTTGTTAAGTTTAAGCTTTAGCTCTATTTACAAAGCTCATGTTACAGCACATGAACTTTAAGTGCTAACAATTTGCATCTGCATCAGTGCATCCCCCACATTTCAATACACTTTTCACTTAGATTGAAGAACAAGCACTTATTGTGCATGTTGAAGCAACTTCATCAAAACTCGAACAAAATACAAACAAAATATCAAATAAATATAATAACGATTTCTATTTCTTTTCTTATTAGAAAGAACAAGAAAAATAAACTGAAAACTTCTGAAACTTCGTTTTGAAGCTCTGGGCACTTGTTCCAAATGAAATGGCAGTGTTCAGCTTCGGTCGTGGATCAGTGATGATAGGGGCAGATGGAAATAGTTAATTGATTGTTATATTAATGATTGGAAGTGTTTTGGAGTCACATGGATGCCGATTGCTGGCTATGTGAGCCTGTTCGTGTCTGAACACATGTATGCACTTGTTTGTGCTTGCATGGGCTCGGGGATGCTTCACTGGTTGATTCTAAAAATATCAACAAAAGGTATTCTAAGGCTAAAAGCCTTGAATTGAAATCAGTAATGTTTTTGTGGTTATTTTCTATGTAATTCAGACAGCTCTGCTGATCCATCAGACAGATTATGTAATCTGATGTTCGCAGGGTAGATAACAAATAATAACACCTATTGGTTTGCCACACAAGTGGGCACACAAAGTGGTCTTCCACCCTTTTCTTCAACAATGGCTCAAGCATGTGGAACAGTCACAATGGCATGGTGAGACAATAAAAAGAACCTTGCTCCATTCCTATACAAAAACATGGATGCTGTTAGACTTTATGCAGTAGGATAGTTAGATACTAGACTAGAGGATTTCGGTCTTAAATAATATCTTATTTTTTTATTGTCCTTCTATCTAGTGCTTTTATACTATAGAGAGAGGCAATGATTAGCTATTTGTAATCTACTGGACTATTTGCGATGCCGGTAGTATATTCTAGTTACTTCCATTCAATATCTGATCCTTCCTATCCGATCAGTCTTCTATGACTGGTACAGCTTATTAATATTACTAATTATTCATTTATTCTAATATTCCCCCTCATCTCAAATAAGTCTGCATTTAGCTTTGAGATAATTATGTTGCTTTTTTTCAAGTCCCTTCATTATTATGTCTGCTGGATTTTCTTTCGATTGTATGTAAGTAAGTATGGCATCATTATTTGCCAAAATTTCGCGAATGTAATGATATGCAACATTGATGTGCTTGGTATGCACGTGGTAACGGCATCTTGTGAAATGGCAATAGTGCTTAGATTATCAGACCTGATTGATGTTGGTTCCAGTTGTTGTATTCTGAAATCCATCAACGATTGACATAACCATATCAATTGTCTAGCACCTTCAGATAATGAATTGTATTCAGCCTTGGTGGTGAATAAAGCAACTGTATGTTGCTTTCTAGAACTCCATGAGATGGCTCCCCCATTCAATAGTGTAATATAACTGCCAATAGACAATGCATCACTTTGGTTTGCGAAATCTGCATGGACAAATACTTCTAATTGTAGGTCACTTCCCCTTCGATACATGATTCTTTTGTCTATCATCCCTTTTAGATAGCATAGTATGTGTTTAATGTTCATGATTGTGTTTGGTATGAATTGACTGAGATGTTGAACTGCAAACACCAGATCAGGTCATGTAGCTAAGGCTGCATACATTAATGAGCCTACAGCTTTTGCATAGGGATATTCATCACGGGCTTTGTTTGTATTTTCAACAGTAGTGAGTTTGATATTTTCATTGGTGGGTGTGGAAACTGGGTTTGCATCTTGCATGTTGAATCTTGCAAGTAATGATTGAATGTAGTAGCCTTGGGATATTTTGATAGTTCCCATAGCTCTGTCCCTCTGGACACAAATCCCTAATATTTTTGTAATTTCCCCTAAGTCTGTCATAGGGAATTTGGACTGTAATTCATTCTTCATTTCATTGATTGCATCCATTGAGTTCATGAATAATCCTAGATCTAATAAGAAAATGAAATGGAATATTTGTTATATTTATTTTATATTTGTTTGAGGTTTATTTGAATTTTATTGAAAGTTGTGCAAAGCGAGCTTTAGGCGCTTGTTTGATAATCCAAGCGGAGTTCTATTGAGATGCAGGGGATGCGCTGATGCAGGAGCAAATTGTCAGTGCTAAAAGTTCACATACACTGACGCGAGCTTTGTAGATAGAGATATAGTGCAAACTTACCAAAATTGAGATAACTGTTGAGTTGAATAAATCACTTGAATTGAAAGCAAATGGCCGATGATGATTTGCTAACAAAGAGACGGTTGTGGAGAGATCAAGCAAGAGATGCAAAGTATGGGAGACTTTGTGGAGTTTTACTGCCTTAGATTATAGCAAGAACTACAAGCATATTTAAGGGAAAAGCTACCTAGTGATAGTCCTTTGTGATTTCAAGAAAAATAATAGGGTGATGGAGCGGTTCTGGGGTTGCAATCTACATGAGGGATAAAATGCACAAATATGTAACTAAAACCTATCTAAAGCACTTGAAACCAATCTGTGTGCTGTGAGAACTACAGATCATGCATGCAACAATTTTATTAGATAGAAAGAACGAAGAAAAAGAGAAAGAAAACTTCTGAAACTTCATTTTGAAGCTCTGGGTGCTTGTTGAAATGAAATGGAAGTGATCAGCTTTGTTCGGGGATCGGTGACAATAGGGGTGGATTGAAACGGTAAACATATTGTTTTATGTACAATTGGAGGTGTTTCAGAGACATGTGACTGCCGATTGTTGGCTGTTTGAGGCCCATTTGTGTCCAAATGCATATATGTGTGTGTTTGTGCTCGCATGGGCTCAGGGATCCTTCGCTGATTGATTCTAAAAATATAAACAAAATGTATTCTAAAGTGTGAGGCTTAGAACTGAGGTTAGTGATGTTTTTATATTGTTTTTCTGTTTTTATTCTAGATGGTGTCACTGATCCATCAGTAGATTACATAATCTTGGATCACATGGCAGATAAATAATAATAACAAGATCATCTACATATGCCAAGACAATCTGGATCTTGTGTCCCTGTCTCCTAATATAGATCATTGTTATTATTATCTATCTACCATGCAATCCAATATTATGTAATCTACTGATGGATCAGTGACGCCGCCTAGAATAAAAACAGAAAAACAATATAAAATCATTACTAACCTCAACTCAAAGCTTCAGGCTTTGAAATATACTTTGTTTATAGTTTAGAACCACTTGGCAAAGGATCCCCGAGCCCATATGAGCATGAACATGCATATATGCGTTTGGACACGAATGGGCCTCAAACAGCTATTGATCGGTGGCCACATGGCTCTGAAACACTTCCAATCACATATCAAACAACATGTTTACCATTTCAATCCACCCCTATCGTCACTGATCCCTGAACAAAGCTGATCACTTCCACTTCATTTCAACAAGCACCCAGAACTTCAAAATGAAGTTTCAGAAGTTTTCTCTGACTTTTTCTTTGTTATTTCACTTGAAAATAATTGTTGCATGCATGATCTGTAGTTCTCATAGCACACAGATTGGTTTCAAGTGCTTTAGATAGGTGTCACGATCATGATTTATGTTCTACTCCGCCTTCCGAACCACCTGAACATCATGTTTCCAAATTGATTCTTCGGAATCCGAATTGTCGCCAAACTCGTCACACATGAACCGTTCAACACTTCGTCACCCTTAACACCTTGAATCGTCCTAGCAACATCACAAGGACCCAACCAGGAGATCAGGTTCTATTATTAGCCTTTCCTCAGAAAAGAAGCATCTACACTATCCCCATCACTATCCCCATCTATTTCTAGGAACTCAATAGCAGGGTCGATTCTATGCTTCTAAAAGCTTATGATGACAAGACATACGATTCAATATGTTGATGCGTTCATCCCCGACACTCAGGGCCGTCGTTTAAGGAAGTGAAACAAGAGTTCGCCTATCCAAAACGACATACGATTCAGAAACAGGTTTCAGGATTTATTCCTAGTTCGTTAAATCTTTTTCTCATTCACAATTTCCACCCCACCCTTGTTCTCTATTTTCTATGGTCATTAACTAGCATACATGTACCTTAGCTATTTTTCCGATCCTTAACAGACTACTCCCCATGCGCTCTTGCCTCTGCACATCCCAGTATATAAGTAGCACATTTGCATGTATGCTCTCTAGTTCAATTATTGCATGTCTACTTGATTGATCTACTTAGCTTAACAATTGGTCGTGAACAATCTTGAAGAACAACTTTACTTCGAAGTAAGTCCTATAAAACTCATCAATTTGGATTGATTACACTTCAAAAGAATGTAATCTCATTGGGTGTGATCGGCATGAACTAAACAATTCATCTGATCCACGAGATAGAGTCCTTTCGGAATATCTATCTCTTCGGAATTATGCACCTCTTCGCAAACATTCCGAAAGCCCTTCGCTTTTACTGTAGGATTACCCTTCACTTTTGAATACCATTTTCTTTATGTGAAAACATTTTCTAACGTTGTTGCTAACAATGCATTCATCCATAACACTTCTCTTTAATAATTGGATTCTGACAATAGGTTTTAGTTACATATTTGTGCATTTTATCCCTCATGTAGATTGCAACCCCAGAACCGCTCCATCACCCTATTATTTTTCTTGGAATCACAAAGGACTATCACTAGGTAGCTTTTCCCTTAAATACACTTGTAGTTCTCGGTACAATCTAAGGCAGTAAAAACTCCACAAGTCTCCTATTATCTGAATCTATCGCTTTATATCTCTGCAACCACTTCTTTGCTAGCAAATCGTCACTGGCCATTTGCTCTCAATTCAAGTGATCTATTTGACTCAACAGTTATCTCAAATTTGTTAAGTTTGCACTATATCTCTATCTACTAAGCTTGCTTCAGTGTATGCGAACTTTTAGCGCTGACAATTTGCTCCCACATCAGCGCATCCCTGCATCTCAATAAAACTCTGCTTAGATTATTGAACAAGCGTCTAAAGTTCACGTTGTGCAACTTTCAATAAAAATTCAAATAAACCTCAAACAAATATAAAAAAATACAACAAATATTTCATTACATTTTCTTATTATTCATTGGCTGAACTCTGTTTGTCTCCAAGTTCAATCATTGCGGCTTTGAAATTTTGATACCATGTGCGGCTGGCTTGTTTTAGCCCATAGAGTGCTCAGTTAAGTTTGAGTACTTTCCCAGTTCCATCATTAAATCCATCGGGTTTCCACATGTATATTTCTTCATCAAGTTTTGAGTTTACATATGTACCTTTTACGTCCATTATATGTATTTCCCAATTTAACTCGTTAGCCATTGCCAATAATGTTTGTAGGGAGTCAAATTTTACTAGGGTGATGTGACTTCTAATCCATTCTGGGCCTTTGTGTGAAGCCTTGAGCAATGAGTCTTGCTTTTGCTTTGTCAAACGACCCATCTGGTTTGGTTTTGATTGCATATACCCATCTGCAACCAATTGTGATCCTCCTGTCAGGTAAATCTGTTTTCTCCCATGTTTCTAATCCATGTAGAAATTTCATTTCTATCTCCAGGGCTTCCTTCCATATATTTGCATCCCTTCTAGTTATTGCATCCATATAGAATTTAAGCTCTATCATGATGTCATTACTGACATAAGCCTGGTCATGTGTTGCAACTTTTGCCCCGGGATCATTGAGTAATTGGTAATCTTGCCAATAATTGATTCGAGAGCTTCATCTCAGCGGTGGTTTGGATGTAGGTATATTTTCTATTTTGCTGTCTGTAGTTGGGGATGAATGTGAGGATACTACTGTGTTTTGTTGCTCGTTGGATAAATTCTCCCCCTCGAGAAACATTGTAGTAGTAGAAATGATGTCTTCTTCTTCTCCCCCTGGAATTGGATATAGATTAATATCCTGGTCATCAAAGGTGATATTCTGTGATGTCTGTATCCTTTTGCTCTGGGTGTTGTAATATTTCCATGCCTTGGAGGTTTCAGCAATGCCAACAAATATATGTTCTTCTGCTTTGGGGTCAAGTTTTTGTCTTCTTTGATCAGGGACAATTACCCAGCATTTTGTACCAAATTCTTCAAGTTTTGATACATCTGGTTTCTTCCCAAAGAAACATTCATATGGAGTGGTTTGCTTCCCAAGAGCTCGAGTAGGTGACCTATTTTTGATATAGCATGCATATGCTACAGCTTATGGCCATAGGAATTTTGGTAAATTTTTGGCAAATATCATGGCTCTTGCATGTTACAGTAGGGTTCTGTTGATTCGTTCAGAGATCTCATTTTGTGCTGGAGAATATGGAGCAGTGGTTTCCATGATAATTCCATTTTTGGAGCAATATTCCTTGAATGCCTTATTGGTATATTCTCCTCCATTGTCTGATCGAAATTTCATGAGTTGTCTTCCAGTTTGAGTCTCTACAAATGATTTGTAGTACTGGAAATTCTTGAGTGCATCATCTCTTGTGTGTCCAAAATAAATGACTGAATATCTCAAAAATGCATCTGTAAATGAATATAAATATCGTTCTCGAGATATTCCTTCAGTTTGAGCAGGTCCCCATACATCAGATAAAGTGAGATCTGCGATTTCGACGATTTTCTCCTCGGCAACCTTTGGGAATGGTTCTACTCGCCATTTTCCTTGTATACAGGCCTTGCATTGAACTGAATCTTCAGTTCCCTGGATATCTAGTCCATTGACTAGTTTATTAGTTGCATGGTTTTTATAGACCACGCATTTACATGGCCTAATAATCTATGCCATTTATCCAGGCTTTGTCCTTTTGCTGTCACAGCAAAGTCATGTGCCTGAGCCGAGTATTTGGTCTGAGTTTGCATCTGATACATCCGGCCAACCTTTCGTTTGATTCCGAAAATGGTTCCGTCGGCTGACTTGAATTCAACACCGGTCTGGGTAAAAATAGCCGAATGACCGTTATCAGCTAGCTGCCCAATACTAATTAAATTATTGGGAGCTTTGGGAGCATGTTTGACATCGAGTAGCTTTATTGAATAGACTTTATGGTTTACTTTAAAGTCTATACCAATTGAGCCTCATCCCCTGTTTTGAGAACGGCCCCTGGGGTAATACCTTCTATTTCTGAAGGCTCTGGTGAATATGTAATAAAATCTTCACATCATCATGCAATATGTGTTGTGGCTGCCGAGTCAGCAGTCTGATGCAGATATTGTTGCATAAGCAATATCATCAGCTTTGAATGCAAAATCATTGTCATTGGCCTTCTTGGCCATGTCTTGTTCTTTCTGGGGTTTTCTCTACTTTGGAGCTTGTCCTTCTTTTCCACCACCTTTTTCCCAACAATCTCTCTGGTAATGTCCTTTCTTGCCACAATTTCGGCATGTCCCTTTTGTTGCTCTGGTTGTTGTGCCTGTGTCATGCTTCTGATGATGTCGTTGCACTTTAAGCGCTGTTTGCTGAGAACTGCCGGCTCTCCATGTTTTTTCTTCGTCCCCAAAGGTCTGAAGGCTCAGAGATCAGTCTGGGAGCAGGCTCTGACAGACACATAGAAGAATACAGTGGACATTATGTATACACCTACTCCTTACACCCCTTCAACAAATGAGTGCCTCCACAGGAGTATGAGAAGTCTTGCATGGTTCCCTTGTACAGTTCTCATGACCTGGCAGAGTGCCACTCTACTCAACACCTCTCTGATGCAGTCTGGATCCAAAACACATATAAAAAATGGCAAACTGTTTGGATTAGCCCCTGCATGATGCAATGATGTAGACTTTGAGCAGTAATGTAGAAGCTAGATAATAGACTGGAGGATTTCTTTTAATATATATTGTTATTTTTGTTGTCTTTCTGTCTAGTGCTTTTATACTCTAAATAGAAGCTGTGATTACTGGACTATTTGTGATGCCAGTAGTAAGTTCTATCTACTTCTATGCAATATCCAATCCTTCCTATCAGGTTACTCCTTAACTATATTTGGTACAGCTTACTAGTACTAATTATTAATCAAGATATTACTAATTAAATATTTGTTCTAATGAAAACGGCATAAGTTTGAAATGTGGGTGTAAATAAGAAAAAGATATGCAATCACTGTACTTTGGGATTGGATACTGTGTACGTCAATGTCGCAGACAGTGGTCAAATGCCTGTATAGCCTTCTCTGGGTCATCCCAAAACACCTGCCCTCAAACATCAGTCTAGCTAATATCAGTCGATTTCACGTCACTTACCAAGTGATGCGCATCTTCTATGGTCATAATTCGAACCGGAAGGTCCTTATTCCCCTGAACCATCTTATCGATCTCCCAAGCACCATGAATTATCGTGCCTATGGTAGAATCGCAGTAAAGCAACCAGAATTCCAACTTTGGCCACATTGATCTTGTCTCTAAATCTAATAGCCCTTTGTGCATCCGATTGAACAGAACAGTTTGAGACCCGAAAAAGGATAGATCTGGACTACTCGCTGCTTCGTAGTCTGCTATAGAACTGAATTCTTGTGGAGAGAGTGATGCTGCGACGCTCTTTCTAGTTAAATCGGGAACTAGAAGCTGGAGATTGTCGACGTTGCGTGTGGACAAATCCCCATGTGAAAAATAACAAGAAGCCCAATGCAAGAACCGAAGCCAGTCTGCTTGCTGAGGCACCTTGTAGTTTTTCAAGAACTCATCCGCATTACGTATGCCAAGTGCCTCGGACGAAGGGTCTAACGTATAATCAGTATTAGTTGAGCAGGTATTGGTTTCCACTGATCCGATCACTCCCCAAATATGATCATCCTTCGCATATATAATTGAAGTCGGTTTCGCACTTGTGGCTGCAAGCTAGCAACAGAAGCGATGGTTCCCAAGGTGAACATGTTTCTCAAAGACCATCCCATGAGCGCCAGTCCACCTTCTTTCCCATCGGGAGTAGATCCAGGAATTGACAGAGCGTCGATAAGACCATCGAGAACGAGCGCGAGCTCTACTCCGAGAACTTCCAAGAAGCCAGTGTATTCCTTCTCATCCATGTCACCCAAGGCTTGTAATTCGGCAGGGGTATATGGTGTCGATCCCGGGTAACCGCGACGGTTAACGCACACCATGCGGAAGCCTCGCAATGTGGCTAGAGGTAGGATGTGCTGAAAGACAGCTTTGATATAAAAGTAATTGAGTATATGAGTGTGCACTCTATGGATCTCTCTCACCGCTATGGAAACAAAGCCCATGTATTACGACCAATGTCGTATAGACTTGGCGGTCTGATGGCGCCCCACTGTCTAGATAGAAAAAATCAACAGGGCGGCCGGTATTGTGGTCTCTGATAGTTAACACCGGCATAAATGGCAGGATAGAATCGTCCTTTGACTTCCCGGATATTGTTTGGAATGGTGCCTCTCACGTCGCGTTATCAGGAGGGTTATATACCCCTCAGACACCCCTCTTTGTAAGACAGATTTCGTCCTTCCTGTTTGGTCACCATTGCACTGTGTTCCGTACAGGGGAATCATGGGCGGAGAGTGGCCACAAAGCCTATCAAAACCCGAGTCAACCAAAATCGTAGGAATGGTGTTATACGATCAGCTGACACCACTGGATCATCGTCTCGCGTAGTTATCTCAACAATTGATAATGCAGCTAGTTTCCAAGTAAGCCATATAAGCAGTAGCCTTGTTCGCTGAGATAGTCCTTGGATGGCAACATCCAGTCGCAAGGCACCGAGTCGAGAGACACCCTTTCCGAATAATGGGGCGTGAAGTTTGTATGTGCTCCTGGCCTTCCAAAATTCGGGAGATATTCTAGACAGAGGTATCCTGCCCAGGGTGTTGCAGGTGACCCCCCTCCCCCCAATTTCTCTGGCTGTCCATTTGCAAAACCATTTACTTATCAAGCGCACCGTAAGGGGGTATCCAACGCGCACGCCATAAGTGCCTACACTTAGTCAGTAGGGACAGATGAGTGAGCGGGAAGATGGATTACGATGCGGGCGCAGGTATAGGTACAAAGATAGGGGAGAATAATGATAAGGGACAGAAGGGTGAAAAACAGAGAAAGCTTGATGCCTTTATGGCTATCGAGCGCGAGTTCTGTGAGAAGGACGCAGGGATAAATGGAATTATATGTAACTACTGTGGACTGGATGAGACGTGGACGACGATGTGGACGAGACGTGGAGAGTGTCACATGACTCGTGTCATAGACCCTGAACAACGTCAGGTTAACTCCGCTGATTCTGAAGCAGACTATCTATCTGTACCTACTTGCATGTCAACCTATTAAAGACTGTTTATTATTTAGCGTATGGAGGTGAATTTTAACAAGTAAAGAATTAAGTAAAGAATTGTTAATATAATTACTGTATTTTTGCATTGGTGTTGCAGACGATTGATCAAATTTGGATTATCCCAAAACGCCTGCTCTCGGACGCCAGTACAGCCGGGTATCTGTCGACAGTGGGTCACGTATCAGGTGGTGTGCATCTTCCAAGGTCATAACTTTGATCAGAAGGTTCGTGCTTGCTTTCACCATTTTCTAGACCTCCCATGCGGCATCAACTATCGCTTCTGAAGAAGAATCGTAGTAAAGGAACCAGAAATTCAATTCGACCACAACGATCTGGTCATCAGATTGAATATTGCTTTGCGCATCTGACCAGAGCAGAACAGTTGCGACTTGTAAAGCTCAGTACTTCATAGTCCGTCGCCGCACTGATCTGTTGTGGTGACATAGAGGCCGGCACTCTAAGCTCAAGCATGTTCAAGTCGCATTTAGACAAGTCGCGGTGGATGAAATAACAAGATTCCAATGCACCTAAGCCGGGCCTCATGAGATATGTTTGCTCTTTCATGATCCCCTCTGAACTAAGGAGGGCAAGTTGCGGGGATCCAGGATCTTATATATGGTTGGTGCTAATCAGGTCAGTACTGAGCTCCACTCGCTGCGCAGGATGAGCATTCTCAGGTACCAGAATGTTGATGGTGAATCCTGTAGAAATATTGCGAGCTCGCACCTTAGGTGTCACGTGGCCTGTTGAGACTACCCGAGTCACACTGTAACTAAAAGTTTTCTTCGTCGAATTATAACGATCTCCCAAGTGAAAATCGCCGCGTTCGAGGGGAAACTCAACACAACAAGCAATACACAGAGATTAGGAATTAATCTCAACACTCCCCCTTAATGAGTCATCTCTGTGAAAATAGAGAGAAAGAAAATAAATCAAATCAACCCTCAATCCTAACATCTCAAGTGTCTCCTTTATCTTTGGTTTAGGGAGTGCTTTTGTAGGGAGATCTGCAGGGTGTTTGTTGAACAATATTCAATCCTAATCTTCCCTTTGTTCACTTCATCCCTCAGCCAGTAATATCTCAGATCTAGATGTTTGATACAACCATGGTATTCTGGGTTTCTGGCCATAGCAATGGAGGACTGGTTATCCACATAAAGTGTAGATGGTCCCTGGACATCATACCCAAATTCATTGAAGATGTTTTGCAGTCACAGAATTCTTGCCCTGCTAACACTGCAGACACATATTCTGCCTCAGTAGTAGACAAAGTTACTATAGTCTGCAGTTTACTCTTCCAGCTATGGCCCCAGTTCCTATCTTCACTACATAGGCACCTGCAGATTTACCAGTTGCCTTATCACTACCATGGTCTGCATCACAATAAGTTGTGAACAATTCAGATGAGTCTGTTTTAGATAGTACATAGGTCAACTTGTAATGCATGGTACCCTACAGATATCAAAAAAGATGCTTCACAGAGTGACTCAGCAATGATTTGGTTCCAGTCCATATATGTTGGAAACATTTGCTAAGCCCTGTAGACTTCTTCTGGTAGCTATCACTTAGTCATTGACACTCGTGTGTGGTTGACCATGTGTGAATGAACATGGCTGTATGTATGCAGTGATTTGTGGGTCTGTGAGGTATGTATCACCATGGTTTTTGATCCAAGAGTCAAAATGTCTTGTTCCTTGAGTCTTGAGCTCAGTATATGTGTCTTGATCTATTGTTTTGGTTCTGTATCTTTTATTTTGTTCCTTTCCTTTGATGTGAGCTGTGATTATGTAAGCTCCTTCGAGAATATACATTCTGTTAAATGTTGGGTTGTTACTGATAATAAATGACAATCCAGAGATGATAATAATATTTCCAGGATATGTCACTTAGCATATACCAGGGTTCCAGAGGGCCCAGTAGATGTCCTGATGGTTAGGAGGACTTGGCTTCAACTTATGTGCTGTACCGACTCAGCATTCTGTCCCTGTATTTTGGAGGTCCAAGTATCTGGAGGGTCAGGATGAGCTGGGGCTCGTTGGGGGTCCTAGCATAGAGAGAGAGCGAGTAGAGTGAGAGAGAATAGGTTGTATTAAGTCAATATCAGAACTGAGGAACATACAAGAGGATTTTGGGTTTATGTACTAAGGGTCTCGGGGATCAGGTTTGGGGATAACTAATATAAGTAAAACGTGTTTCATAACTATCAAGAAAGATTTTCTGTAGCATAGAAATGGGGGGTAATAATGGGGCGATAATAGGGAATGAGGATAGAAAGAATAACAAGGGTTTGCAGAGGAATCCAGAGATCTGGAGATCAGCCAGAGTAGTGACTGTGACATAGTTCAATTATACTGTCAGAATTCAATTATCAATGATAAGAGCTGTAGAGATGTAGGTAGGGTTAGTAGTATCAATCTAAAATGTTTCCAATAGTGACAGAATGATATTCAAAAGTAAATAGAAGTCCTACAGTAAAAGTGAATGGCTTTCAGAATGTTTCCAAAAAGATGCATAGTTCCAGAGAGATAGATATTCTGAATGGATTCTATCTCATGGATCAAATGAACTTTGCAGTCCATGTTGACCAGAGCCAATGATCTCACATTCTTTCAAAGGGTGTTTAAACTAATATAAACAAAGTTAGAGTACTCACTCAAAGGTGTGGTTGTTGAGAAGTTGTTATTCAAGGTAGTTCATGATGAGTTGGCAAATTTGAGTAAAGCAAACAAGTAGATGTACAATAATTGAACTAGAGAATATACATGTGAATGTGCTACCTATATACTGAACAGTTCAGAAGAAGGAGAAAATGGGAAAGATTCCATGAGGATCAGAAAGTAGGTAAGGTACATGTATAATAATTAAAGACCATAGGAATCAAAGAACAAGGAGATAGGAAAATAGTGAATGAGAAAAAGATTTAATGGTCCATCAATAATTCTTGAAATATGTTTCTGAGTTGCATAGTTCTTTGGGTAGGGATAACCATGTACAAATCCTTCAGAGGTTGGTTCTGAGAGTCTAGGACATTCATATCATAGAGTCTAATGATATAGGATGTCATCACAAGCTTTCATAGAATAGAAATGACTTGATCAATGAGTTCATTTGGAAAAGATGGGGATAGTCAGGGTGCTTATTTTTTAGAAAAGATTATAATTGGACCTGGTTATTGATTGTTTGACTAAACACCAAATGGAGTGATTTATAGACTGGGTTGATTGACTGGATCAAATGTATGTGAAGGATTGAGGTGAGGGTGATTTGGGATTCCAAAGGAGGTCTTCAGAGTTGTTTGGGAAAATGTGCTTTGGGATGAAAACGGTGAAATGTCCCAAATTACAATCATGACACAGTGGATGGTTGCTCAGCATGTTTGAGCAAAGCAAACAAGTGGACCTACAATAATTGAACTAGAGAATATACATGCAAATGGGAAAGGGTCTGTGAGGGTCAGAAAGTAGGTAAGGTACATGTATGCTAATTAAAGGCCATAGAAAACCAAGAACAAGGGAGCTAGGAAAATTTGTGAATAGAAAAAAGATTAATGAACCAGAAATACATTCTGAAACATGTTTCTGAATTGCATGGCTCTTCAGGTAGGGACAACCTTGTATTAAGCTTCAAATACTCATCCTAACCATCAGGGATACTTGTACCATAGAATCAAATGGTGATGTAAGTTATTGCATACTAATATGAGAAATAAAAGAAATATTTTATGAATGTAATTTGTATTTTATTTGATCTGTTTTTGTGCTTTTGAGACTTGTATATTGGACACGCTTGAAAGGGCACTTGATTGATATCTAAGCAAAAATGTATATTGATGCAGGGGAAGTGCTGGTATGGGCTAATCTGTCAGCACTTAAAGTTCATGTGTAACAACATGGGTTTAGTGGATAGAAATGATACTGCAACTTAACAGTATTGAGATAACACTTGAGCAATGTAGATATCTTGAATTGAAAGTGAACAGCCAGTGGCAATTGGCTATTAGGCAGATATTGATAGAGATCAAGCAAAGAGACAAATATCAAGAGCAGGTCTGTGGATATTTACTGCCTCAGATATTAATGAGAAATACAAGTGTATTTAAGTGAAATTGTAGCTATGGAATATGTCTTGTGGATGAAAGAAAAATTGGGGCTGTGGAACAATTCTGGGATGTCTATCTGCATGTGGCAATCATTTGACTATAACTAGACTAATTACTTTTAATAACTGTGAAACCGATGCATGTTTGTTCAGAACTACAAATCAAGTATTTAACATAAATTTTGTTAGTTGAGGAAGCAAGAAAATAGGAACAGAGAAATGTGAAATGCCTCTACATGCACACATGTGCTTCTCCGAAATGAAATAGAATCCTCCAAAGTTTTCGTCCCAGAACGGTGCCCCTATATGTGGATAGGAATTGATTGGTAACTTCCTATTATGTTCTTGTTCTTGTTTCATGTCCACATTTATATTAATCAGTAGTCTTTTGAATGCAAATGTGTGTGAGTATCTATATGCAGCTGTTTGCCTCCATTCAGATTCATAGCCATTTGTCTGGTAATGTGTTCATCTGAGGTTTGATATCTAAAGCCTGCACACAACAGTCCTTTCCTCAGACAGTGTCTATGCAGTCATTCAAGGGACACAGCAGTTGCCTATATTGTGAATCTGTGAGTAGGATTAATTGTCTGTCTTCTTTCCACAGAATTGGATTGGTTATGTGGATATTGCAGCAGTAGTGGTCATCAGATAACTATAACTGTATCAGTTTCCTAACCCAATACTCTTCTTTGTATTAGAAGACATCAAATAATTCTTTGACTTCCTCTCTGCCTAGTTAATGAAGGAGGGGTTTTGTGATTAGAATACCACAATTGATAATAGTCATCTGGTAACTATTATAATTTTAGTATCCTATTACAATACCTGTAATTGCTTGAGCTAGTGGTAGATGATATCAATAAATGTGATGAGTCTTGTGACTGTGACCATGGCATGTGACAGTAACACGTGATGTGTGACATAGTCTAGAATGTTCTAGACTATTCTTGAACTTGCTTTAACTTGACTTTAACTTGACTTTAACTTGATGTGAGCATAACACTTGGTGACTTGTTATTTTACAAAGAGAGGCAGAGGCCTTGATATACATTTCTATGTTATTATTATCTATCTACTGTGCTAACCTTGGATTACATAATCCACTGATAGATCAGTAAAGCTACCTTTGAACAAAAACAGAAAAACAATACAAAAACATTATTGACCTCAATTCAAAGCTTCAGGCTCTAGAATATACTTTGTTTATATTTTTAGAATCAACCAGTGAAGCATCCCCAAGCCCACGTGAGCACGAACACACGCATATATGCATTCAGACACAAACGGGCTCAGACAGCCACCGATCAAGTCCCACATGTTTCTGAAACACTTCCAAACATGAATAAAGCAATCCATTCACCATTTCAAGCCACCCCTATCATCACCAATCCCCAAACCAAGCCAATCGCTTCCATTTCATTTAGACAAGTGCCCAGAGCTTCAAAATGAAGTTTCAGAAGTTTTCCCTCTCTTTTTCTTTGTTCTGTTTGTTGAATATAATTGTTGCATGCATGATCTGTAGTTCCCATAGCACACAGATTGGTTTCAGGTGCTTTAGATAGCTTTTAGTTACATATTTGTGCATTTTATCCCTCATGTAGATTGCAACCCCAAAACTGCTCCATCACCCTGTTATTTCTGCTTGATTCACAAAGGACACTCACTACCTAGCTTTTCCCTTAAATATGCTTGTAGTTCTCGGTACAATCTAAGGCAGTAAAATCTCCACAAGGTCCCCTATATTCTGTATCTCTCGCTCCATATCTCTACAACCATTTCTTTGTTAGCAAATCACTATCGGCCGTTTGCTCTCAATTCAAGTGATCTATACAACTCAAAAGTTATCTCAAACTTGTTAAGTTTGAGCTTAATCTCTGTTACAAGTGTCGTGTCAGTGTACGCAAACTTTTAGCGCTGACAATTTGCTCTCACATCAGCGCATCCCCTGCATCTCAATAGAACTCCACTTAAATTATCAAACAAGCACTTAAAGCTCACGTTGAACAACTTCAACAAACTTCAAATAAAAATCAAACAAATACAAAATAAATTCAATAAACATTTCTATTCATTTTCTTATTAGTCTACAGCAACAATGCAAATATGATGCAAAATGATGCAATAGAGGTGCTTGGTAAGAAGAGGGGTGGTGCATGGTAAGAATAGGGGTGGTGCATGACAAAGCACAGGAACAAAAAGTACAAGAAAGGAATCAAGAAAGGAGTATCTGTCAAAGCAGATAAGAAGAATGTGTCAGGATAGGGGAAAGAAGTGTGGAGCAGGAAGATATGTTAGATAAAATAACAAAAGAAATATCCATCAATAATATTCCTCAACTTGTCCAATGTCTCCTAAGCAAATTGGATATAGGATGTGTCACTGTGTCATCCAGGAGGGATTGATGAATCAGAGACAACACAGGCTCTGAAGTGTTATTTTATTATTCCATTTTTTCTGTTATCGCGCGGCTATACATTACATAATCTACTGATGCATCAGTAGCACCGCATAGAATAAAACAATAAAAACCCATAAAAACATTCACTAATGAGAATCCAAGGCCTCAGGCCTTAGGATATAGTTTGTTTACATTTCTAGGACCACTCGGCCA
>QMFG01017011.1:0-13326 GCA_003314545.1 Ramaria sp. MG151
GAGGCGGCAATCCGGCAAAGGCCGCCGCCAATTACATATCCTGCCGTCCATTACGCGTCGTACAGCCAAGGGCAAGTATACGTGGTTTCGGCTCAGGAGCATAGTTTGGGACCCCCAAAGTGGAACTTCAGAGATCTAAAGCAGACAAAAATGCTAAGATTGATGGTGTGACCTTCTCAAACAACCACACTCCATTGGTTCGTCCTGCTGTCCCTTAACGCGTCTCATGACTAGTGATATAGACTGTACCCGCGTATGGAGTGTACGACCTTCCAAATATCCCGACCTTTCTCCGCGAGTGACCGTCTCTCCCTACAACGATCATTGTATAACAGCCGAGTTTACACGCCTTGCAACTACATTCAACCCAGCAACCGATTATACAATCCCTCTGCCAGGTTTTCGAACCGCTCCATACCAGAACTGCTTAAGAAACTCATCAAGAAGGAAAATATCGGTTTGGTTTCTTCTCCCAATTGGCGGAACGCAAATAAATACAAACGCTGGGTATTTCTTCCGTCGGGTCAGAATGACGTTCAGGGATCGTCCCTTTTTATATCGAGTGTATTCCCGTAAGCCGCTGTGATCTTCTTGCTCCATTTATTGCATGATCTTGTTTTGGTAGTGTGCAACTTCATAGGCTTCAATCTTTGATACCGAGCTAATATACGAGGTTGGAACGGAAAGGTCCGAATGACATTCGGAGATTGTCCCTTTTTGTATCAAGTGTATTCTCGTAAGCGGCTGTGATCTTCCTGCTTCCCATTTATTGCATGATCTTGCTTTGGTAGTGTGCAACTTCACAGGCTTCAACCCTTGATACCGAGCTAACATACAAGGCTGGAGCTTTCGCTTCCCTGGGAAGCGAAAACCAAGGCTGCAGTTATCAGACACTCCAGAAACGTGTGCCTTCACCCGAAAACTGGCAAATGATGGAATGATTGGGCCTAATGCCAAGACACGCATCATCTTCAGAGGCAGATCCGCCAACCTTAAAGTAAGCGATAGTCAACCCCATTTGAAGGTTTCATCAAAAGCAAGCCAAGTGGGGTATCCGTCGAAAGTACCATCAGACGTTATGGTGAGTGTCTTTACAAGTAGCAGAGAACTTTTCGGATGAAGTCTCGGTTTGGAGGGTTTCGCTGCACATCAGTTCCTGCCTACGCGGCTCACAGCGTATTCCGATGAAGCAGGCTAGGGTCTGTGCATTCTATATTCACGACGCCTATGGCAACCCCCTTGACGATTCCGCTGCCGAGTTCGTACTCAACGACACTCGTGAAACTCAATGACTTCCTCCCCGTTGGGTTGACCGAAAGCTGGAGGATCAAGCTGAGTGGTAAGCTCAAGGTTGAAAATTCGGGTCCTTTAAATTTGGGCTGACTGTCACTTGTGAGAGCTAATGTTTTTTTTATTTTTGAACATGTTAGATAACTAGACAAAGCGGCGGTCAGGAGACTTCTTTTATAGGCATGAAATTATAATTGTCTCTTGCCTTCCTGTTTCGAGGTTAAATTTTTTTTCCCACCTATTCCAAACTGATGAATATGTTTCTCAACTCAGTGTTTTTAATATGTATAAAGAATTAGAGAAAACGGACGAATAGACCGATTAGACTTCATTTGTGAATTGCACAACCTTTGACGATAGGTCACCTATACTCAGCTCAACTTCCAAAGAGAGTTTGGAGCAGCCGGAGTTCGAAACACCAGTTCGACAGACTTGATGCTACAGCTTCTTCTGCAGGTCAGGTCATTCCACAAGTCGTTGATCAACAGAAAGACATACAAGAAGATGCTTGTGAAACCAGGTCCCCTGTAAGGAACAAGTCTACCCTATACCATCTTTCTCCGATTCACGTGTTTGATAAGATGGCCGCGATAGCGCAAGACTACCAAGCAACAGCACATGGTTCCATAAAGGCGAGAAAGGGTGAATGTCTCTTTCATATGACGAGATTGGTTAGTGGACAAGACGATTATATACAAGATTCGTTCCAGGTGAAAATTCATTACAAGTTATAAACATGCAAATGACACAAACTGGCAGAGCGAACAAGATCTTGGAGACAACGACGAGATGAGAGATTAAAAATTTGTGCAGGACATAGGATGCATATGCATCGCGAATGGTTTTGGAATAACTTGTAAGCCATTGGGCGATGCTGACAAAAGACCGATCTCAGGGTATAATAGCCTGCTCCACATGGTTATCCCCATGCCTCACCCTTGTATCCATCCCTCACAGCAAGCACTAACTTGTCTACTCCGTTCCATTTGTCCTGCCACACAACCCCAGGGGGTGGGATATATAGTGTCAAAAATGTGTTGTGAGGGATGCTGAAGACCAGTGCCCTCAAACTGGGGTCTTGTGTGGCATTACCAGGTGGGGGGAAACCAGGTAGCTCCAACTCCCAGATACTAGGGAGTTGGACCACCTAGTATCATCGGCTATCCACATATGTCACATCACCAGCTGAAATACTAGTTATATTTGATTGCTTACCATGCGCATGCCAAGCTCCACCTCCGTTTTGCAAGCCAGTCTCACCATGAGCTGGGACCTCCACAGCCCAACAGTCATGCTGTCCTGTGTCTTCCTGACACGCCCGCTTCATCCTTGATGTACGCAGCTTAGTTGGTTTCAGGTTGATCTTAGTCCCATCCGCCAACGCCCACCAGCCGCCTTGCTAAAGATACTATATGAGAAAGTTGATAGGCAGCGATACAAAGGAAATACGAACGCAAGGACTAGGGTAGGTGCTTGGGCGATCCAGTCTGATGAACTGCGAATCCTTGGTAAGTGTTCTTCCCACTGAATTCTAATAACGCGAAAGTTAGTATGTGAATCATGGCTATTGACTCAGAGCCGTAGCTGCCATATCCATAGAATACAAATATCCCATGAATGGCGCATCCAAGTGTGCTCCCAAGGAAAAAGATCATTGAGTATGAGAAGACTCACTTTCGTCTCCAAGGTGCATAGTAGAGGAACCATCTTTGCAATCTCAAACTTTGTTAGTCGACCGTGTGGGAAGCCTCGGATAGCACATGCGATCATTGTCGGCCAAGTGTGTGGTGGCGGGATCTTCTCTGGATCGTGGTCGTCATGTAAACAGTCCACCAGGGAGTTCAAGTCCTTGCCTCCGGTGGAGAATCCTTCAAGAGATGGACACAATGAGTGACTGTGACAACAAGCAAATCCTTGCTCACCTTCATCAAAGGCGTTCTGGTGGTGCCAAAGAGGATAATACATCCTGTTTGGGACCGGCTGCGACGAGTCTACAAATAACCGTGCTGGTATTTGGTAGTCTGGGTTGATAACCCACTGTCCGTCCAAGAGGGTCATGTCATGGATGGATATGCGTCTCACATCTGTGAAGAAAGCGGGGCATCAGGATGATTTCACTCTGGTTTCATGGATGAAATGGAAATGTACCTATGACTATCCGGCGGTGGCAGATGGGGGTCCTCGCGTCTTCTGTCATGGTATGGTGGACAGCTATGCTGTAGTAGTTGATGCCTTGAAAGCGGCCTGTACCACGTCGAACAGCATGGTATCAAGTCACGTGATCGCGCGTGTCGGTACACGCGTACACATTTGCAACGACCAAACTGCTAGCGCTACCAAGCGCCGTTCAGACTTTTTTAACGGGTAAAGCAACGCATAGCGCTGCAGCTGCCTGTGTAATCACCTCCTTTGCACTCTTGTAATAGCAAGTGCACCATTGTACTCACATGTATTATGGTGGTGAGTGCACCCTCATACTCACCTGCATTCTATGCTAATGAGTTGCCACCCTCCGTAAAGGGTCATTTCCCCTGCATTCAAAGCAAGTGAGTCTATCTCCCTCTGACCATGGACTGATCATTAACCCACTCATTGTCAATGAAACATCCCACTCAGCAACTGATCAGAAAGGTGAATTTTAATGGGTTATGTGTGACTATCATCACCCACTTATGATGCTGAAATGACTTCATAGGTGGCACATCATTTCAGGACCATCCTAGATCCTGAAATAGACTTATTGGGTTACATGAGTACATTGTCATCCATCTATGACTACGAACCTGTGAACAGGAAGCAAATGTGTTCACAGGTTCCACATCATATCCACATCATATCTGGTCCATTGTGGATCACCGAACAGCCCTAATTCAACAGGACAACATCTGGGGACATGCAGTAAACCCCACCCAGTCACATCTGAATCAAAATACAAATGTACATAATGAGTCTCATAACATATGTCAATTATACTCACTCACCAAATTATGACCAACAAAACCAGATATTACTCCAACATGACATGCATCTGAGGACTGAAAATAATGTTATAAAAAGTTTGTAGTAAGTCAAAATGGTTGTGAATGAATATAATCAGACAGAGTGGCTTCTGAGGTGGATTGAGCAATAGTTGATAGAATGTGTGGATATACAATGTAGTGGTTTTGAATGAAGGTGATAGATGAACAATAAGGGTCATGTCTCACCTTGTTTAAGTGGAGTTTCTTTTCCTGTCACTACCATCGCAGTTGAGACTAAAGATACAAACAATGGTATCTTCATTCACTTCTACATAGAATACACAAATAAGCTTGCATTGCAGAACTCAAAAAATGGCTTAAGTGAAGCCTGTTTTTTTCCCAATACTTATGACACATGCCCTCTGCAATTCATGGTGTACAATGGGGCTATGGCTTCTACAGATTGTGTGGATGCATATACAGATCTGTATGCATATGAACTTACAGACAATGAGAAGCAGTTGATCTCATTTTTTCATGATATTAGCCATGCTTTCAAGTATACATTCTCAGTCCCTGTGGGGGAAAAAATGAAGGAATTTTTCTGCTAAGAAGATATAACCAAGGAAAGGAAGAGGCATGGAGGGACATACATCCCAAAGCCTTGTTGATGTTTGAAAAGAGCTCCATGCCATCTTCACAGAAAAGATCTACATTTTCCAATGCCTTCCTGACCTCAGAGTCGAGCACAAAGCCACATAGAAACTCACAATGGTGATGTATTCTGCTCTGTGCATTAAAACATCATGCCTAGCCACTAGACTTGGCTATATGAAAACTAGAGAGCAATGTCTTCTTATTTTATTAAACCCTTGTACCATGCACTGATAACAGTACAAGGTAAAACCAGAGTTATTCATTATTTATTCTAAACTGAATAACAGCCATAGGAAAACATGTTTCATTATTTCATGCAGCCTATGGTGCCAAAGTAATTAGGGTTAGGGTTTAGCTTAAGACAGCTCTCTTGCTTTCACCAGGAACTGATAACAAAAAATAACAAGATGCTTTGGTAAAATGATATACAACCTATATAATCCACTGATGATTAAGATAAAGGACTGACTGATGAAGGAGAAAAATTGGAATTGGGGGAAAAATTTGATTGCTAAGCAACAGGATACACAAGTATCCAGAGTTGAGAGACTGACTCTTTGCAAAGCACCCACAATTTGAAAACACTATTTATTTATACTAACCATTCCTAGACCCAGCATCCACATTCAGGTTGCAAGACACCAAGGATACACTTGATTTCCCAGAATGTTATTAAATTTGTATACTAGGATACTGTCATTAGAGTCGGACATTGAAAAGTAAACAACTTGTAAGGACACTATGGAAATGGCTTATATAAAGTATATTTGCAGGAATGGGATATGGGCTGTGAGAATAAAGAGTAGATTATGTAGGAGGGTCAAACATAAAGAACCTCTTCTCTCTAAAAAGGCAATTCAAATCAAGGGCCCATTGACTCAGCTTTGTGAGAGGGTATCAGAGAAATAGTAAGTTGCAATTCTAGTACTTAGTATTGCCCCCCCTTAGCCCTAATTACTGCCTCAAGTCTTCTAGGCATACTCTCTATCAAATTCTGACACATCTCTGGTGATATGTTATTCCATACCTCCTCTACTCTCTCCCAAATTTGCCAAACTCCCTTGGGTGGTGTTGGATACTCATTATGCCTGTTTTTTGCATGATCCCAGAGGTGCTCAATAGGATTCAGGTCTGGAGACTGTGCAGGCCAGTCAAGGAGAGTGATATTGTTGTTTTCCATCCAGTTCTTGACCTTCTTTGACTTGTACTTTGGGTCATTGTCCTGTTGAAAAATTACCTGTTCCTCAAGAATTCCACTTTCCTCCAGGCTAGGCAGCAGGTGGTCCTCCAAATTGGACACAAACTGATCAGCATCCATCTTCCCCACAATCTCTGCAAGCTGGCCAACACCATTCCATCCCATACACCCTCTATACCATAATGTTTCCCCTGTCATGATTGGATTTTACAACATTTCACTGTTGTAGTGCCGAAATATGTCTTTATGAAGATCTCTGAAGATCTCCTTTGGAATCCTGAATCACCCTCACCTCAATACTTCGCACACATTTGATCCAGTTACAAAATCCAGTTCAGGAATCACTCCATTAAGTGTTTACTGAAACAATCAATAACCAGGTCCAATCATGATCTTTTCTGGAAAAGAAGTACCCTGACTATCCCCATCACTATCCCCATCTTTTCCAATAAACTCATTGATTGAGTTATTTCTATTTTGTTGAAGCTTGCAATGACATTCCATATTATCAGACTCTATGATATGAATGTTCTAGACCTTCAGGATCACCGTCCGAAGGATTTGCACACAGTTATCCCTACCCAATGAGCCAGGCAATTTGGAAACATGTTTCAGAAGTTATTGTTGGTCCATTAATCTTTTTACTCATTCACAATTTTTCTACCCCCTTGTTCTTTTATTTCCATGGCTATTAATTAGTATACATGTACCTTAGCTACTTTCCGACCCTCACGGACTCTTTCCCATTTACTCCCTCTTCCGAACTGTTTGGTATATAGATAGCACATTCACATGTATATTCCCTAGTTCAATTATTGTACGTCTACTTGATTGTTCTACTCCAACTTGCCAACTCATCATAAACTACCTTAAACAGCAACTTCACATTTGAGTAAGTACTCCAACTTTATTTATATTAGTTTAGACACACTTTCAAAGAATGTGAGACCATTGGCTGTGATCAACATGGACTGCAAAGTTCATTCAATCAACAAGATAGAATCCTTTTGGAATATCTATCTCTTTGGAACTATGCACCTTTTTGCAAACATTCTGAAAGCCATTCCCTTTTACTGTAGGATTTCTATTCACTTTCAAATATCATTCTATCACTATTCCAAACATTTTTGAACAGTACTACTAACCCTACATTCATCCACAACTCTTATCACTGATAATTGAATTCTGACATCCCCCTCCAAACCTGACTGTCCCCTACACCTCTCTCTCAATCAACCCTCCCCCTTCTGTTTCCAGACCCACTGCCTCCCATCTGACCCAAACCTGTTGATTTGGGTCTCATCTGACCAAATGACCCTCTTCCAGTTCTCTACAGTCCACTCTCTGTGCTTCAAACCAAAGGCCAACCTCAGCTATCTATGCCTTGCACTGAGGAAGGGCTTTTTCTTCTATCAATGAGTTCATTGGGAAAGATGGGAATAGTGATAGGGATAGTCAAGATGCTTCTTTTCTAGAAAAGATTATGATTGGACCTGGTGATTGATTGCCTCACTAAACACCAAATGTAGCAATTCAGGAAAGTTGATGGGTGACAGGGTTGTTGGATATAAGTGTGGTGATGGAAGTGATGGCACTTTGGAGTGTGAATGAATTGTTTGGAGATGTTTGGAAGGAGATAACAGTGAAGGTCCTCAAATATGATCATGACTTTTTACTACACCAACTCAGTATCCTGTCCTTGTATTTCAGATGTAGTCCAAGGTCACCCAGGGTTCAGGCATAGCCTTAACATGTGAGCATAGCCCTTTTTTGGATTGTATATCAAATAGGAAATTCAATTGAATATTTAAAATCATTGGAATATTATGACATATGCTCTAGGATCTCAGCTATCTTGTAAAAAAGGAATCTACAAACCTATACATAACTTTTCAAGATATGATTATTTCATATCCCATGCCTTGTTTTTTCAAGTACTCACTTCTCAGTCTTATTGTTGCAAGATATTGTATTGTAACTGTCTATCTTTATATTTTCAAAGGCTAATTGCTTTACCAGTCCTGTGCATTGAATATAAAATTGTCTAACATATCATGTCAATTAGAAACAGTAATGTTTGCTAGCCATTCCAGGTAACTGCACTTGTACTCATCTTTGCTTTATCATCATTGTCCAACAATTTCCACACCACAGAATTACCACAAGTACACTTGTGTTTTCCTTTGAAAAAGCATCTTATCACTCACACTTAACTGCACTGTTAAGCTGGCTTGTATGTTCTTAAGGTCATCTTGCTGATACAACCATTAAAAAACCAAACCCTTTGTCTAATCCATATTATGGATTTACAATTATCTTATTTTTCAGTGTGTTTTGCATTTTTTTCCATCAGATGGTGTAGTGTATGTTCCTCCATCAATATGCCTTCCTTACTATTACTCCTGTTGGCTAGCTTGGAGTATTGGTGTGCTACCTGAACATTTCTCACTGCATGACACCCATACACCATAGAGCTGGCTATAGGGTAAAACAGACTTGCAAACACCCTCCTCCTGAGTGCATGACAGTCACTGAGGAGTGTAACATTTAGGCTTCCTCATCTGACCTTGTGTTTCCTACAAAAAGTTGCTGAAGTCCACCAGTCACTGTTTCCTTCATCCTTTTTTCAAAGTATATAGCTTCTGGGAGTTCTCACTATGATTTATATTACATGTCTATTCACGATAGGCGGCTCTAGTATCTGCACTCTATATAGAGAAAGTGCCTGTGTGATCCAAGGTTTCTCAATTCTATGACAGAACCATTCTGTGCTAGCGCACTTTTGCTTCCACCCCGCTCTTCAGTTGACACCAGATGCCGCGTTTGGCATGATCAATTTTATTATTCTCAGTCCCTGACTTTTAAAGGGTGTGTGTGTCTACATGTTCCGCACCCTAATCGACCCTGATATAGAGAACAAAGCAGATGATACCTCCTCTTGATGGACACCAAAATCATTAGATCTGAACTACGGGGTGCCTTCTAACCCGCAATGAACAAGGGCACGTTGAAACGGCAACTCAACGATGCAAATTGAAGGTTTGTATTATAAAGGGAGCTACATGGACGGCCCTAATTGCCATCCGATGGAAAAGGTCGCCAACAGTACCTTGGAGTTGAAAGATTAGTCATACCTGTGAAAATTTAAGTATTTATTTTCCTCTGTGTTTGTGCAAGCTTATTTATGGTTGGTGACGAAAGAAAATGAAAGGTAAGAAAGCGGGATCTGTAGATGTTATATGTTGTAGAGCGGGTGTGGGGTGATAAGGGGACGATGACGGATGTCACAATTTTTGTAGGTAATTGGAATTGGAGATAAGAGTCGCGGGTGGGGTTTGTAATCGAGAGGTATAAGCGGACTAAAGGGAAGGTGCATCGGGTAACTTGTCCCTTATCCTGTCTTCCCAGATTAAGCCTACACTGCGGTCTGTTCCTAAACGTTCATGGGGCATTGTGGCTTCTTGACGGCCCGTCCTGAAGGTGATATGAAACCTACCTCGTCACAAGGCCGCCTAGGTAGCTTAGGAAAGAAAAGATCTCGGTATGGAATCAGTGATGATCGCAAGTGAAGAGGCAGGGGTAACTTACTTTTTTCTTCAAAAGGGGATACATCAATAAAATCACCCTGTGGGGGGTTCAGTAACTGGTGCACACACCAACCAACACAGAGCTGGGAGGCTTACTTTTGCAACCTGAAAAGGGCATCCGGATAGGAGGGTCATCTCTGCTTCCTACCTTGTTGCCTTTTCAGTTTCCAAAATTAAGTGTTCCATCTCTGCGCAGGCCATTGTGTACACTGGTCACTGAAACCCCGACAGGATCTGTTTTCCGTCTTCCTCCAGGGGTGCAGCCTCAAGGATGGTTCGTCACTGGCAGCGACACCTCAGAGAGGATGAGCTATAGCCATAGCCAAGTAGTTGACATTATAGTAAAGGGCTAAGACAGAGGAGAGAGGGAAACAGCGAGGCCGGAGCAGGAAGACCGTGCCACTGTCTGCTCTGCCAGCTCCCTGTTTCCCTTGAATCCTCTGTCTTAGCCCTTTACTATCATGTCGAATACTTGGCTATGGCTATTGTTCATCCTTTCTGAGGTGTCGCTGCAGGTGAAGAACCATCCTTGAGGCTGCACCCATTCGGATAGGAGGGTCGTCTCTGCTTCCTACCTTGTTGCCGTTTCAATTTCCAAAGGTAATCGTTCGATCTCTGTGTAGGCTATGGTGTACCCCGGTCACTGAAACCCCAACAGGTTCTGTTTTCCATCTTCCTCGGTGCCCTTTTCAGGTGGCAAAAGTAAGCCTGCCAGCTCTGTGTTGCTTGGTGTGTGCACCAGTTACTGAACCCCCCACAGGTTGATTTTATCCAACTACCCCCTTTTGATCAAAAAAGTTAGTTACCCCTGCCTCTTGACTTGCGATTGTCACTGATTCTATTCCGAGATCTTTTCTTTGCTAAGCTACCTCGGCGGCCTTGTGACGTAGTCACTTCTGCTCTGGCTCGCTATCCCTCAGATCTATGAGAATATGCCAGTGTAGGCAAGCAGTTGACAGCGCAGTAAACAACAACAGACAGAGCAGACAGACCTGACAATGCGATAAACAGGTAGCTCCAGCATCACCGAGATGAAGTGCATCCTCTGCCCGCATTCTGTTGGTATCGGATGTTGCTGCGATGGAGCTGAAGTAACAGCGAAGCATCAAGACGAAGTGGAAGGAGAGACAGCCAGCGTTGTGATGGTTCGTCACCTGCAGCGACACCTCAGAGAGGATGAGCTATAGCCATAGCCAAGTAGACGACATGATAGTGAAGGGCTAAGACGGAGGAGAGAGGGAAACAGCGAGCCGGAGCAAGAAGAGGGACAGCGAGCCAGAGCAGAAAGGCCCAACAGCAAGCCGGAGCAGAAGTGACTTCGTCACAAGGCCGCCGAGGTAGCTTAGCGAAGAAAAGATCTCGGAATAGAATCAGTGACGATCGCAAGTGAAGAGGCAGGGGTAACGTACTTTTTTCGTCAAGAGGGGGTAGCCCGATAAAATCAACCTGTGCGGGGTTCAGTAATGGTGCACACACCAAGCAACGCAGAGCTGGCAGGCTTACTTTTGCCACCTGAAAAGGGCACTAAGGAAGATGGAAAACAGAACCTGTTGGGGTTTCAGTGACCGGGGTATACAATGGCCTACGCAGGCATGGAACGCTTACTTTTGGAAGTTGAAACGGCAACAAGGTAGGAAGCAGAGACGACCCTCCTATCCGGATGGGTGCAGCCTCAAGAATGGTTCACCTGCAGCGACACCTCAGAGAGCATGAGCAATAACCATGGCCAGGTAGTCGACATGATCGTAAAGGGCTAAGACGGAGGAGAAAGGGAAACTGGGAGCCGGCAGAGCAGACAGTGGCGCGGTAGGTCTATGAGAATATGCCAGCGTAGGCAAGCAGTTGACAGCCCAGGAAACAACTACAGACAGAGAAGACAGACCTGAAAATGCGATAAACAGGTAGCTCCAGCATCACCGAGATGAAGTGCATCCTCTGCCCGCATTCTGTTGGGTACCGGATGTTGCTGCGATGGAATGAGCAATAGCCATAGCTAAGTAGACGACATGATGGTAAAGGGCTAAGATGGAGGAGAGAGGGACACAGAGAGCAGGAGCAGGAAGAGGGTCAGCGAGCCGGAGGAGAAGTGACTTAGTCACAAGGCCGCCGAGGATGCATCCTCTGCCGGCATTCTGTTGAACCGGATGTTGCTGCGATGGAGTTGAAGTAACAGCGAAGCATCAAGGCGGAGTGGACAGAGAGACAGCCAGCATTGCGATGATGGAGTCGGACGCGACAGCATAGAAGCAGCCTTGCAGAAAAGACGGAGTGACAGCCAGACAGTACCCCCAACGCTGATCAAGATGTCAGCGGACGGGTGAAAGAGTTGTTATAGTTCAGACTCACGCCAAGGAAGCGATGTATGGGAGGGGTGTGTTGTGTGTGGCAGTGGCAAGGAAGTGGGGCCGAGAGCATCAAAAGGCGATGGAACGAGTATGTCATCGAACAAGACATCAAGAGAGGGAAACAGCGAAGCGGAGCAGAAAGGCCCAACAGCGAGCCGGAGCAGAAGTGACTACGTCACAAGGCCGCCGAGGTAGCTTAGCGAAGAAAAGATCTCGGAATAGAATCAGTGACGATCAAAATTGAAGAGGCAGGGGTAACTTACTTTTTTCGTCAAAATGGGGTAGCTGGATAAAATCACCCTGTGGGGGGTTCAGTAAATGGTGCACACACCAAGCAACGCAGAGCTGGCAGGCTTACTTTTGCCACCTGAAAAGAGCACTGAGGAAGATGGAAAACAGAACCTGTTGGGGTTTCAGTGACCGGGGTACACCATAGCCTACACAGAGATCGAACGCTTACCTTTGGAAATTGAAACGGCAACAAGGTAGGAAGCAGAGACGACCCTCCTATCCGGATGGGTGCAGCCTCAAGAATGGTTCACCTGCAGCGACACCTCAGAGAGCATGAGCAATAGCCATGACCAGGTAGTGGACATGATCGTAAAGGGATAAGACGAAGGAGAAAGGGAAACTGGGAGCCGGCAGAGCAGACAGAGGCGCGGTAGGTCTATGAGAATATGCCAGCGTAGGCAAGCAGTTGACAGCCCAGGAAACAACTACAGACAGAGAAGACAGACCTGAAAATGCGATAAACAGGTAGCTCCAGCATCTCCGAGATGAAGTGCATCCTGTGCCCTCATTCTGTTGGTACCGGATGTTGCTGAGATAGAGTTGAGGTAACAGCGAAGCATCAAGACGGAGTGGACGGAGAGACAGCCAGCATTGCGATGATGGACTCGGACGCGACAGCATAGAAGCAGCCTTGCAGAACAGACGGAGTGACAACCAGACAGTACCCCCCAAGCTGATCAAGATGTCAGCGGACGGGTGAAAGAGTTGTTATAGTTCAGACTCACGTGAAGGAAGGGTTGTGTGGGAATGCCTGAGGGTTCCACGATCTCCCCGGTGCTCGCCACTTCTTCGGCCAACATAGCAGACAGGAGCAGTGACAGCAGGCACTCAGCAGGCATTCAGAGAGAGAATAACAAATGAAGAAGGTGGGGTATAAGAAAGAAGAAAGGAGAGATGACATAACCTTGGACGACAAGAGGAAGGGGTGAATGCAGAGCTGGCAGGCTTACTTTTGCCACCTGAAAAGGGCACTGAGGAAGATGGAAAACAGAACCTGT